>JAWQEG010007944.1:42500-52059 GCA_033782935.1 Petrolisthes cinctipes
AATTATATTTTGTTCTGTTTTGTGGCATAGTTTGGAGGAATCCGAGACTTACAGTAATTCACCAACAATAGAATCTCCTCTTACTTTATATCATTTCTCTGCAGAAGATGAACTGGACAGCACAGGGGAGGAACAGTTCAGCCCTGAAGAAATGGCAGAGCTTCAAGAGTCAGCAGCTGCCCAGGGAACACAACAGGAAAAGACCAAAAAGACTCTGTTTGGGGAAGAGGACAGTGACGAGGACAAAGAGGAGGAGGAGGAGGAAGATGACGACAGCGAGGGTGAGGAGGACAGCGAAGATGACATCGAAACCGATATAGAAAAAATGTCCAAAAAACTTGAGAAAGAGAATCAAAGGAGATTGTAAGTTAATGAAATGGTTCTTTCATTTACTACTTACTGTTATTATAATGATTTGATGGCACCACTTGATATATGTTTTTTAATTTGGTTCAGTTATTGCTTTACTGATATTTTGTTATGTGGTAAGTTGTTAGTTTTAATGTACAGTCAGGCCAAAACTTATGTCTCGGCTGTTATGGGTGTAATTTTGCTCTCTCAAACCCAAGTTGATGTGTATGCATAGTAACGTACTGAATTATTAATGTTTTGGTTCTTTATCAAGTAAGGAAACTCCCTCACTAGCCTATTTATTCTGCTGTTCATTTTTGTAAACTTTTTCTGTTTACGGTTAAAGGGAGAGTACAGTGTTGGTACTTTGGAGTGCCTTGATTTTTATTATTTTTATTAGACTAATATATGTTTTTATGTGTGTGTAGAGCTGAAGGTGAAGCTTACATGGAGGAGGCCACATCTAAAGTTGGTGTACAAATCCCATCACTGGAGGAAGTGAAGAAAGAAATGGATGGAGAAACTGAGCCAGATCTTCCCACCATCAACAGTCGTATCAAAGACACAGCATTTATACTGGCAGACTTCAAGTGAGTGACACAGATGGTTTCCTGATAGATACAGTAACATAGAGTAAATTATATTACAGTTCATAATTTTATTGTTCCCTGCTTATTGGAAATATTTCTAATTTTTCTTCTTGTTTGTAGAAAGATTGTAATGTCTGGTGTTAGTGAATATGAAATAAAAATGAGGCAACTATGTTTTTAGCTGAACATTCCTTAAGTTTAAAGGGTATTTTCATCCATATTGAATTTTTAATTTATTTATTCTGTTGACACATTGCTACCCCAGAAAGCGTCATGAGGAAGGAAGGAGTCGGGCAGAATACATGGAAATCTTCCTGATGGATCTCTCTACTTACTATTCATACAACACTTTCCTGATGGAGAAACTATTGCACATGTTTGGTCCCTCGGAGTTGATAGAGTTCCTGGAAGCCAACGAATTACCCAGACCCGTCACCATCCGCACCAACACACTCAGGGTAAAAAGGAAAATTAAGAATACTCAGAGAAATTAAACCTCTTGTCAAAAGATGTCATAAATATAATGGAAAAAATCAAGCTATAAGCAATTCATTGATTGTTCTAGAGTTAAATTTAAGGTGTTTATATTAATCCCCTCTAACTTCCCTTCCTCACTAACTCTACAGTACTTACCCATCCCACTAACTCTTTGTACTTAACCTCCCCACTGACTCCCCTTTCTCATTAACTCTCCATACATACTCTCTGTACGCTAACTTTAACCGCCTCCACCACCACCACCACAGACTCGGAGGAAGGTGCTGGCCACGTCCCTCATTGACCGAGGTGTAGACGTGGATATCATACCGTGGTCTAGGGTGGGTCTGGTGGTCATGAGGACACCTGGCAATGTTACCCTCGGAGCCACACCAGAATACCTCGCTGGACACTACATCTTACAGGTCAGAATACACACATACATGCATACATACACACACACACAAGCATACGGGCACATGCATACACACACATGTACACACAATTAATATTATTTTTATTGGTATTGTTATTAATATTATAATTGTTGTTGATGTTGTTATTTTACTACTACCATTACAGTATTGATTTATAACTAGTATAATATATCTACAGGGAGCCTCCAGTTTCTTACCAGTGATGGCATTGTCACCGAAGGAAGGAGAGAAAATATTGGACATGTGTGCTGCACCAGGAGGAAAGGCTACACACATTGGTAATATAACTCTGTCTGGCATTATTAAAGGTTAATAGTAAACTTGTGGTACATTGGAATGCTTAAAGTCCTCTAAACTGTGCCACAAAACAGATCCCCTGTTAGTAACATTGAGAGTTATATTATATTTTGGTAAGGTATTTAATTTTCAGCCACCATCTATCCCACCTGATGTTCTTTGATGAAAAAAAAATTTGTATCGCTTTTGTTTTTATATCATCCAGACATCAATAATATGAAAACAGTTAGTTGGTTGCTAATAGTAATGAACATATTATATTTTTCAGCTGCTATAATGCGGAATACAGGCATGTTAGTGGCCAACGACGTCAACAAGGACCGAGTGAAGGCCGTGGTGGGTAACTTCCACAGGCTGGGCATCACCAACTCAGTCATTACCACAAACGATGGCAGATGTTTTCCAAAGGTATGGTATTTACTCTACCTGGCCCAAGTAGAGAATAATTATGTTGTCAATGTTGATATGGTTTTAAGTTTGTAATAATAATGTTGTCAATGTTGATATGTGTTTAAGTTTATTATAATAATAATGTTGTCAATGTTGATATGGTTTTAAGTTTATAATAATAATGTTGTCAATGTTGATATGGTTTTAAGTTAAGTTTATAATAATTATGTTGTCAATGTTGATATGGTTTCAAGTTTATAATAATTATGTTGTCAATGTTGATATGGTTTTAAGTTTATAATAATAATAATGTTGTCAATGTTGATACGGTATGTTTTTAAGTTATAGTAGTTATGTTTTCAAGTTTATAATGTAATTGTGTTGTCAATACTACAGATAATGCCTCGAGGGTTTGACCGGGTTCTCCTCGACGCTCCGTGTTCGGGTACGGGCGTCATCAGTAAAGACGAGAGGGTCAAGGTCAGCAAGGATCCCAAAGACATCAACCGTTGCTCTCACCTCCAGCGCGAGTTGTTGCTGGCGGCCATCGACTCGGTACACAAGTTCGACGGAGTCAACGGTTATGTCGTTTACTCAACTTGCTCTGTGTTGGTGAGTGGTGAACTGAACTGATTTTTTTTTTAAGTTTCTGGCTACTTCATCTCAGCATCTATCAGTGAAAATATTAATACACTACTTCCAGGCTAAAATTAATTATGCAGTGAAATTCATTATATATATAGATTGTATAATAGAAAACATACTCCCTCCAATCAGGTTGAAGAGAACGAGGAAGTGGTGGAATACGCCCTGAAGAAGAGAAACGTACAACTGGTCCCCACTGGCTTGGATATCGGCAAACCTGGATTTGTTAATTACAGAGGAAAGAGGTAAGCCAGTTGTATGAAGGGTTTGTTTGTTTGTTTGTTTTGTTGTACAGTTTGAAGGAATCATTTCACCATTAATTAAGGGGATAGTTCCATTTTGGTGAATTGGAGTGCCGTGATTCCTCCAAAGCATGCTATTAAACACGACCATATGAAAATAATAATAATGGTGTTCTGTTGCTTGGAATTGTTTGGAGGAATCGTTTACTTCCGATTTACCATCACTTAATTGGATAATACTCTGATGGTAAGTCTGAAGTAACCAATTCCTCTAAACTATTCCAAGCAACAACAGTCCACCATTATTTTTGTTTATTTGGTCGTGTTTCCTGGCATACTGTGGAGGAATCAAAACACTCTTAATAATGTCTAATATACCAAGAGTGTATTACCCTTTAATAATATCATCATATCATCACCACTAGTAAAATTAATTAGGTAAGAAAGGAATATTAAATCTTTTTTTGCCTGGAATATAAAATTACAATTCATCCAAACTAGGCAAGTAATTATGAGTAGTAATATATCTTCATTAAATATGGATTCTGAAAGTATAATACAGTTGTGTAGAAAGTTCAAAAATAAAAATACATGTAATTTTGAATAAATATATCTACATTTTTTAGGTAGATAGTTCCGTAATAATTATACATGTAATTATGAATATATGTCTACATTTTTTAGGTAGATAGTTCTGTAATAAAAATACATGTAATTATGAATAAATACCTTTAAGATTTTTTAGGTAGATAGTTCCATAATAAAAATACATGTAATTTTTTAAGTAGATACTTCCGTAATAAAAATACATGTAATTATTTAGGTAGATAGTTCCGTAATAAAAAATACGTGTAATTATTTAGGTAGATAGTTGTGTAATAAAAATACATGTAATTTCTTAGGTAGATAGTTCTGTAATAAAAATACATGAAATTCTGAATAAATATCTCTATACATTTTCTTAGGTTTAACTCGACAATGAATGTATGCAAGAGAATTTACCCCCACTCGTACAACATGGACGGCTTCTTCATCGCCAAACTCAAGAAGATGGACGACACTGAAGCCCCAAGCCAGGCAGCCCAGGCCCAGGTGAAGGGAAAGTAGCTCACATCAAGTATTTTTATGTCATTGTTAAATATTTTGTGACTAGGTGGGTGCGATTTTATTATTATTATTATTATTGCTATTATTGTTGTTATTATTATTATTTGTTTATTTTATTTTACTTATTTTTTCCAGTGACTATTGTGTGATTTTACATTTTATTATTATTATTATCATTATTATTATTATTATTACTATCATTATCATTATTATTTTCTTTATTTATTTTTTTCAGTGGGTAGTGTATTATTTTACATTTTATTATTATTTTTATTTTATTTTATTTATTTATGTTTTTTTTGGGGGAGGGAGGGGGAGTAAAAGTTTTGTCAACATTAAATACACCACTTTCCTTCAAACTTTAGCAGGATATTGCCTCGGTTCATAATTATACAGGCTATTTGTTTTGGGGTGCTGTTTGTAGGAGAGAGAAAGAGAGTAGAAATATTCACTTTACTCACAACATCTTTATTCCTTTTTCAATTAACCTTGTCAATATATTTTTGGACATTTTTTTGTGTAAATTTATTTCATGTACTGTATCATGTGTTAGGAAATACTGTTAATAAATTATATACTGATATAATTATACTTCAATATGAAATTAATTTTTACTCTCCTATTTAATCTTAATTGTGCCCATTTGTGACCTTTATGTCGGTCAAGCTCAGGTGGGAATTATTTCTGATTTTATCTTCTTGGGGATAATACACTTTTGGTAAGAGAGAGTGTCTTGATTCCTCCAAAGTAAGTATGCCAGGAAACGGGACTAGATTAGCAAAAATAATGGTGGCCTGTTGCTTGGAGTAGTTAAGAGGAATCAGTTGCTCCAGATTTACCAACACTGTACTACCCTCATTAAATTAAGATTGTGTTTGTAGTCAGTCAGTCAGTCTCATATGAGTTGAAAATTTCCCTGCATGACGTCTGGTTAGGTCAGGTCAGGTCAGGGCAGATCAGATAAGTGAGTGAAACTGAACTGAACAAGTGAGGAACACAATGAGATCAGAAACCCTAATGGAGGTTCGGTCGTGGAGGATTCAACTCAAATACAAGTAAGTCATTGTTGTAGAGGATTTTATTAAGTTAGCATTACATTAATAATAAGAGATTTATTGTACAGTGTTTGCTGCTCTGTCCATACAAACATTAACATCGTTGTATACTGAAAATTAATATTGGTGTGGAGTTTGGTTTTTAAGAAGCACCTTGGGTTCCATTGTTGTGTATTTGATAAACACTACATCACATATTTTCCTTTTGTAATTCAGTTTGTCTGTGTTTCATGTTTGATTAAGTTGTATTCAGAGTGTGACTGTTGGTAATTCTGTCACCTTAGTCAGTGGGAACCTTTCATAATAATAATTTACATTATGTTAGAATATTGAGTAATGAGTCAGAAGTGATATTGATAAGTTGATAACCTGTGTGCCATTTTCTGCTGCCTTTGTCTCGGCATGATAAAGGCCAGTATGAAATTTACAAATATGTCAAACCATATCTTTGGCCACAACCATGGTAATGTGTGTCACTCATAGTAACTCCATCCTCTCTCTTCATTCTCACGCTACCAGACTTTTCTTCTCCTCTTTCTCTTTTAACCTCCTTCCAGAATAATTTCTTGTTTTCTCCAAACTTCTCATTCTGTTTCCTACCAAACTCCTCATCCACTCTCCTTTTACTCTCATTTACCATCCTCTTCACTTCTCATGTACTCATGTAAAAAGTTATTGTGACACCATATTAATGAAAATAATTTTATCCAATATCAGTTACCTTAATTTTTTTTCTAATTTTAAAAGAAGTCGTTGGTAGAATGTTAGTGTTTGTAACTTTGTACACTGAGGACTGGAGGCAACGACTGATATGGCATCAATATAAATATAACTACTCTAGTTTCATCCATATCATTGTATTCACCACTAAGAGTAAGATTTCAGCAGGATACAAATTACTAATAGTATTGATTGTGGCATATAATTATTTCCCCGCATATTTCGTAAAATAGTCATTTGGAGCGTTGTTATTAGGGAGGCAATAACGATACAGTAGTGATGTTTCAAAATGCATCACCGACTTTCCAAATTGCCGATGATGTTTGGTATTGCAGGGTTTATCAGCTGTCGGTACAAGATCAAAGCTCATGCTGTGACCTCTCTAGAACCTCACCTCCACTTCACTCCACTTCACTCCACTCACCAGTACATCTGCACACCTCCTAACCTCCTTCCTCTTCCTCGTTTCCCCAGTCAGCGCACGTTCAAGCCTCTTCTTCCTTCTCCTCCTCTTCCCCTCCTTTCTCAGCATTCATGTATACCTACCTACCAATAGCCTATCTTGCTGATGTTACGTGTGTTATTGTTCTCAGTTATGTACAGTTGGGGGATGGTTTAATGAACTTTTTAGCATTTCACATCTTGCTTGAGTTTTATATTACGTAGTTATGTCATGCGCAGTTAGTGGTGTCGTGTTCAGTTATGTGGAAGTTTTAGATGCATATAGGTTAGAAAAGAGGAAGTTGATAAAAATTGTACGCATGAGTTTAGTGTCATGCGCAAAGATTATGTATGTGTCATGTGCAGTAATTTTGGTATATTGTGCAATTGTTGGTGTGCAGTCCTAGATGGTGATACATGTGCAATCGTTGATGGTGTTTCATTAGCAGACGTCAATGGTGTTACATGCGCAGTCGTTGATGGTGTTTCATGAGCAGACGTCAATGGTGTTACATGCGCAGTCGTTGATGGTGTTTCATGAGCACTTGTTTGGGTTTCATGCGCAGCCATTCAGAAGCCACAGGTGGCCCCACGCATGGCGATACTCATCCTCCTCTCGTGTAAATTGAAGGAGCGCAGATTGAGTGTCATACGCAGCTTATACAATCTGCGCTGGTGGAGGTGGCCATCGGTGGAGGCGCGGTTTCTGAAGGAGAGTGTCGGTGGTCCTCCTCCTCCACTTCCACCTCCTTCGCTGTCCGGGCTTCCACCTTCAGACGCCTTCCTTGCCCTCGACCCCATCATAAGGGAGAACCACTGGCACTCGGGCGGGGAGTCTGTGTGTGTGTAGGGCAGGAAGGGAAGGATAGAGAGGGACAGACATAAACAAACACAGACAGACAGACAGAGAGAGAGATAGATAGAGTGAAAGAAAAAACAGTGAGTGTAGAGAAAGTAAGGGAGAGTAATATGATAGAATGTTAATATTATCACTTTTAAGTATATTATTATTATTGTTATTATTATTATTAATTATTATTATTATTATTATTATTATTACTGTACCTGTATTATTATTATTATTATTATTATTGTTATTGTTATTAGTATTATTATTATTATCCTTCCCTATAGGTGTGTGTGTGTGTTTCGTGGCAATATTTGAAGGACTCATTTATCTCCACAATTTTTTCTGACTACATCACAGGGTCCTTAAGTAAAAAAAAAAAAAAAAAGAGGTCCTTCCCATAATGAAATCAGAATGTTAGTTGGCAAAAAAATTAAAATTAATACTGAATAATTATCAAGGGGGAAGTACAGTACAGTGTGTTGGTAAATCTGGAACAACTGATTCCTCCAAACTATTCTAAGCAACAGAACATCATTATTTTTGTTCATCTGGTCCTGTTTCCTGGCATACTTTGGAGGAATCAAGGCACTCCAATGTAACAAAAGTGAATTATATCCTCCTTAGCTAATGGGGTGTGGGAATAGGGGGACAGGCTTGAGGGGGGTGCGGTAGTAGGGGGACAGGCTTGGGGGGGGGGTTAGGGGGGTGCGGGAGTAGGGGACAGGCCTGAGGGGGGGGGTTAGGGGGGTGCGGGAGTAGGGGACAGGCTGGGGGGGGTGCGGGAGTAGGGGACAGGCTTGAGGGGGCGGGGGTCTAGGGGGGTGCGGGAGTATGGAACAGGCTTGGGGGGGGGGGTGCGGGAGTAGGGGAACAGGCTTGGGGGGGGGGGAGTTTAGGAGGGTGCGGGAGTAGGGGACAGGCTTGGGGGGGGGGGTTAGGGGGGTGCGGGAATAGGGGACAGGCTTTCTACCCACCCCAAGCCTGTCCCCCTATTACCGCACCCCCCATAGCCTATCCCCCTATACCCGCACCCCCCAAACCCCACCCCCCCCTACTCACGCACCCCTTCAATTAATACAAGCAGAAAATTAGTTGGCAAAAAATTAATACCGAATAATTTTTAACACGATCAAGAAAGCACATGCAAAATCTGATATGATGATTATTTTTAGTGTTGTGTTTTGCCACCAGAGGTCAGTGTCTCTTCTCGTATCTTTCATTTCATTATTTCTCTTTTTTTTTTTTTTTTTTTTTTTTTTTTCCTCCTCTCTTTCCTCACTTTCTTTCCCTCCTCTCTTTCCTCTCTCTTTCTTTTTTTTTACCTTCCCTCCTCTCTTTCCTCACTTTCTTTCCGTCCTCTTTCCTCTCTCTCTCTTTTTTTTCACCTCTCCACTTTCTTTCTTTCTTTCCCTCCTCTTTCCTCTCTCTTCTTTTTTTCACCTTCTATCCACTTCCTCACTTTCTTTCCCTCTGTTCCTTTCTCTTCTTTATCTCTTTCACTTTATCTGTCACCTCTTTCTTTTTTTTCACCTTCCCTCCTCTCTTTCCTCACTTTCTTTCCCTCCTCTCTTTCCTCTCTCTTTCTTTTTTTCCCTTCTTCATCTCTTTTTATTCACTTTCTCTTTCCTTCCCTCTCTTTCTTTCCCTCTCTTCCTTTCCCTCTGTTTCTTTACCTCCTCCTTTCCTTCAGTTCTCTGTCTTCCCTTCTCTCCTTCCTTCGTTTTCTTTCTTCTCTCTCCTCTTCATCCCTTCTCCCCTCGTTCAATTCCTCTCTCTCTCTCTTTCTCTCTCTCAATTCCTCTTCCCTCTCCCCTCCCTGATTCCGTTTCCTCTCTCTCTCTCTCAGAACCATCGGCTGGTTGAATAACACTTAACTCGATTACGTGTTACGACAGACTTCATGTTTACCAGTTCTCTCTCTCTCTCTCTCTCTCTCTCTCTCTCTCTCTCTCTCCAG
>JAWQEG010007945.1:0-16314 GCA_033782935.1 Petrolisthes cinctipes
ACATTAGTTTTAAAGAGCAATTTACAGTTCATGTAAATAAAGGAGTTATTTTTTTTTTAAACTGCCACTTACTGCTGTCATATATTACATTGTAGCTTAATGTTTATATTTACACATTTTCTGTGCCTCGTACTATAATGCAAATATATCGTTGGTTTTAAATAAACAATAATATTATAAGCTTATCGTTATTTTAATTTGTTATTGTTAAAGGCACCGAGCTTGGAAATGTTACTGCTTCTCCCCAGACCATAACCTCCTCTGATGAAGAATTCTTGTGGCAGTATTGGATGAACCAGACATTCCTGAAGCTTTAATATTATGCTAATTGACTGGTCGTTAACAATGTTGGCACACTTTGATAATTATTAATGAGGAGAAAATGTTGCCTGTAACATTAGCTCCACCATAACACGTTTTTAATGTTAATTGTAAAAGTCCTATTTGAAAGTAACTTCTATTGCTAAACTTTTTTATTTAAAGTATTGTAAGGACATTATTGTGTGAATCTGTATGGGCGCTGCAAAATGTACTTGTAATGAGGATTTCAATTGTTATGGAGATGAACAGTATTAGTTCTGTTATTTCACAATCTTGTTTGGTTGTTTCACTGGTAAAGTTATTTTGTTTCCTGTCCTACTTTTATGTATACTTTTTAGAGTGACTGTGTAGGTGTTGTGGCAACACTAACAAAATTAATCCTGCTTGTTTCTGTCAACACTCGTTTGCTTATGAACGGAAATACACCAATTTTAGTATTGAAGTATAATGGATTTTCAGCCATACAATCATACTACTTCGCAATACAACGTTGCTCAACTGTACTGAATTGTGCTCTGTTTGTGATTCTCTTGTCATTTGCGTGATACAACGAGTTACACTCTGGGATATCAGGAAGGTCAGCTAACATGAGTGGTCTTTATTTCATCAGGATCAATGGGTAATTAAGCGACCATGCCACGATGTAATTAATTCATTGTGATTAATTGTTCCTTTACCTCCCTGCCCTCTCTTTACTTACCCACCACGTGAATCACAATTTTTTTTTTTTTACATATGTACAGGAAAGTATTTTTTAATGGAAGTTGTCCAGTAAAGAGATCGAGAATTGGTTGAATAGTTAGTTAGTGGTTTGATATATACTCTGTGGTGCTCATAGCTGGGAGGGAAAAGGGTAATTCATTTTTTTTTCCAGTGCGTTGACAATGGTCAGCTGCTGACAGATAGTGGGTGAATTCGGGAAATTTATATTGTTACATCACATCACCCACGAATGCAAAAGACGAAGTAATGAAACGCAGTGTTGGTATATGTGTTTCCCAATATATTACTTTTAATACTACTACCACTACTACTATTACTACTACTACTACTACTACTACTATTACTACTACTACTACTACTACTACTACTACTACTACTACTACTACTACTACTACTACTACTACTACTACTATTATTACTATTACTATTACTACTACTACTACTTCTACTACTATTACTACTACTACTACTACTACTACTACTACTACTACTACTACTACTACTACTACTACTACTACTACTACTACTACTACTACTACTACTACTACTACTACTACTACTACTACTACTAGTAATAATAATAATAATAATAATAATAATAATAACTTATTTTCTGTATGTATCTATTCATAGTTATTTACATTTTATAAATATATAATACCCTGAAATTTACATCTAGTGAAATGAGTCTGATGTATCAATGATTATTTTAACGACACTTCTGGTCATGTCATTAGTTGATGGCTATGATTCCATGACACAAAAAGGTTATGAATACATTAATGTTTAATAGAAAACTTTTTTATTTGTTGGTCTCATATCCTTTGCAAATACAGCAGAATATAATTTAAGAAGACAGTAATTTGCAATGCGATTTGCTTGCAACATAAATAATAGTTTTTTGTAGTTAGCAAGTCGTAAAACCTCTCATTCCAAACCTTTGATAACAGATGATGGCCAGAGAGACAGAAACAGATTAAGGAAGATGTGTACCATAAGAAAAAGAAGAGGTCAGTTTTGTGGTTGGAGGATAATTATGAAGATGTGAAAATGAGTGTGTCCACATCATCACTTCCTCTAATTTCTTCACCTCCAGTACTGTCATCTTTGTATTCTTATTCTTATTCTTCTCTCTCTCTCTCTCTCTCTCTCTCTCTCTCTCTCTCTCTCTCTCTCTCTCTCTCTCTCTCTCTCTCTCTCTCTACATAGCTTACCGACTTATCTTTTTATTTTTCCTGTATTTATATCACTGGATAACATACTAACTTAGATATCACTTTCCTGATTATCCCTCAGCTCTCCCCTTCCACTGCATGATACTAGCAATCACCAGTCATATTCTCACGCAGCACATAAATTCTCATCCTCTCTGGTCTTTCATTTATTTCTTTTAACCTATTCCTTTATTTTATCTTCTTCTCCTTTTCCTGTATTATTTTCTTCTTTTTCTTCCCTTTCCCGTTTCATTTCACTCAATCTTCTATTAATAATTATTTCTTCTTTTTCTCCTCCCTTGTTGCCTTCCGTATCTTCTCTTCCTCCTTTCCTGTATCTCTGTTTTCTCTCCATTCTCCAGTTGTTCCTCTTCCCTGCTTTTCCTCTCCTTTCCCCTCTTCCCTCTGCACCTTGTCTCTCCTCGTTCAAATCGGACATCTTTCCCCTCTTGACGACTCTGGGTTTGTCGCCTCTCTCTCTCTCTCTCTCTCTCTCTCTCTCTCTCTCTCTCTCTCTCTCTCTCTCTCTCTCTCTCTCCTCTCTCTCTCTCTCTCTCTCACCCAGTCATGCTCTCGCTCTCCATGACCCGCCATAACATTCCCCTTCTTTCCCCTCCTCAGCTAACCCTCATCTCTCTATTTTTACCCTTATCTGCAACGCCCTTCAGATCCCCCTCACCCACCACACCATACTGCCCTGCATGTGCCGGATCTACACCCACACACCCACCCTTCATACACCTCCACCCACACCCATCCATCCATGCATTCTCCACCGCCTCCCGTCTGTCACTCCCACCCTACACACACACACACACACACACACACACACACAACAAGAGCTCCAACTGCATCTCCCCCTACACCCACCACCACCACCATACAAATTCATGCACCCACCATCCAGCCACTATACCCCATTCTTCACCCTCCTCTGCCAATACCAACTTTCTCCCGACGGTCCATCCCTCCTTCTCCTCTCTACACACACACACACACACACACACACACACACACACATTCTCACCCCTAGCTACTACTACTGCCTGCCTGCATAACAGCTTCTCCCCATCTCAACTGCTCTCCTCTCTCTTTCCTTTCACTGAGTCCCCTCTTTCGTCTTGCAGGCAGGCAGGCACACATCGCACCAGTTCTCTCTCTCTCTCTCTCTCTCTCTCTCTCTCTCTCTCTCTCTCTCTCTCTCTCTCTCTCTTGTATGTGTGTTATTCCTCCCATGTTTTCACTTAATTATGATGTACTCACTAGATATATCTTTCTGTATTATCTAAGCACACTTTCCCTCCTCTTTCTAGGATAGGCCTATACTCACAATGATCTTTTCTTGACAACTCCTCATTATCACTATTACCTTTTCCACTATCAAGCTTTTTTTTAACTTCTAGGACAAAAAAGTCATTCTAACAACACTCTATCATCCACCTTGTAGTATGTCTTTTTTTATCACTCTACATAGCCATCAATTCTCTCTCTCTCTCTCTCTCCCTCTCTCTCTCTCTCTCTCTCTCTCTCTCACACACACACACACACACACACACCCTTCCTCTTTCTCTGTCTGTATCTCCCTCATCCCTTCCACCAGCACCACCACCAGCAGCAGCAACAAGCATCATCTCCTCCCGCCCCGCCACTGACCCACCGCCTTGGCCATCATGCAGCAAGGGGAGGAAGAGAGAGAGTGAACAGTCCAGTGACTACCACAATCACAGCCACCACACAGGCCCTATCTGCTACACCACCACCAACAACAGAGTCAGTGTCACCAGGTTAGTAGTGTGTGTGTGTGTGTGTGTTGGGAAATGATGATGATGATGGTGTGACCTTGTGTGTGTGTGTGTGTGTGTGTGTTGGGAAA
Source organism: Petrolisthes cinctipes (assembly GCA_033782935.1). Classification (NCBI taxonomy): domain Eukaryota; kingdom Metazoa; phylum Arthropoda; class Malacostraca; order Decapoda; family Porcellanidae; genus Petrolisthes; species Petrolisthes cinctipes. The sequence goes on from JAWQEG010007945.1 coordinate 4,132, forward strand.
TGATGATGATGATGATGATGGTGTGACCTTGTGTGTGTGTGTGTGTGTGTGTGTGTGTGTGTGTGTGTGTGTGTGTGTGTGTGTGTGTGTGTGTGTGTGTGTGTGTGTGTGTTGGGGAAATGATGATGATGATGGTGTGACCTTGTGTGTGTGTGTGTGGTTGTTGTTGTTGTTGTTGATATTGTTGTGTGTTTGTCTGCTATTTGTTTCAAAGTGTTTCGTGTGCATTGTGTGTGAGTAGTTGCTAACCCCTCATTCCCTCCATCTGCCTGACATAAGCGATAAGGAGTTTTTAAAATATTTTACCCAAATTTCGGAGGGAGATGTGAGTCATGGGGTTCAGTTTAGAAATGGCACCAGGACCAAAACACGTGCTTATGTGTCACTGTGAATAACAATGTGATACTCGGTGTGTTACAGACCTCTCTCTCTCTCTCTCTCTCTCTCTCTCTCTCTCTCTCTCTCTCTCTCTCTCTCTCTCTCTCTCTCTCTCTCTCTGACACACACACACACACCCACACACACATCCGCGCGCTTAGCCTGTGTGTGAGTGTGTGTGTGTGTGTGTGTGGCTTTGTCATGTCCCACCAGGCAGCCTCTTGTCTTGTGCGTCACTCCTCTCGTAGTGTCCCATCTCTTGTGTCTGATTGCTCTGTTCCCCGGCACACACAGACAGACACACACACACAGACAAATTGGTGTATCGCTGTTGTAGTTGTTGACATTGTTGTTCTTACTGTTGATGTTTTAGTTGTTGTTATTGCTGTTGTTGTTATTTGTTATTGTTATTGATTTTGGTATTGGTGTTGTTGAGGGTGATGGAGGGGCGGTACAGTATACTAACTGGAGGTGACAGTACCGTAGCGTCTAGTGTTGTTTTTGTTGCATTTGTCTCTGTAAATATAATGAACTATGTATTATAGTGAAGTTGTAAAACACATCGCTATATATTTATTTTAGAATACAGTGCAGAGATAATAAAGCTTTACCCGTGTACTTATTTATTAAATATTAATCATATACTAATATACTGTATTCCCATGGCTCCAGATTGAAATATAATATTGTAAACACCTCGTTCTGTGATTTATATATTTATAATGTTCACTATAGATTAAAGTTAGCATTACAAAATGACAATTAATATTGCAGTATTTATAATGAAGTATTTTTGTCATTGTCATACGGCGGACAATTTGCGTCTCACCAAATTATATATATTTACTTTAATAATTACACTCCATTTAGTAAGTACAATACATGAAACAATTTGTTTCCTATTTTCATTTTGCTACTATGAAGAAATTTCAGTTAATATTAATAAGTATCAATAAATGAATGCCTGTACTTATGCCTATGTATACCTATATTTTTGTGTAGACAAAGATGTTGAGAGAATATTTAATTGTAGTTATATTGAAATATTTCATTTTTCTTTTTTAACCTCTTTTCTCTCATTTAAAACCAGTTAAGGTAGCATTATGTACAAATAAACTCTAGATAGGTACGAATAATAATACATTTGTAGTCTGAACTTTATTTACATAGCTACAAATTGTACAAAAATACATTTTACCGAGACCTTTATCTTCCCGAACTGTATGAGTTAATATGTTCAGATTGTATTTGCTTTACATGTAAATTATTTTCGCCATGCACGTCTGACCTTTGTTTTCTTAGCAGCTCGTTGATATGATAATCTGATATATTTTTACACTGGGTAGAACATTTTTGCATAAAATATAACAAGAGTTGCAATGAGCTTATGGAATAAAATTATTACTGAAAATTCTTTATGGATGCATATTTGTTAACATAGTTTATATACTGAGAGATACCTTGAAAAATTAATCTAAGTATTTATCACTTAAACTAATGAAGAATGGCAGTTGTGGGCAGCTGTCGTTGTACCTTCTCCGTGGCAACATAACATAACGATAACATGGTAATACATAACATGGTAATATATAAATCTATTAGATAATGACATCTATTGGAATTTATTATACTTGTAATGCTAATAGATTATGTCAGTAATAGTATTGTTAGTATTAGTAAATTTAACAACAGTAGGAATAGTAAGAGTATTAACATCAGTAATTGTCATTGTAATTGCAACAGCAGTAGTTATAGTATAGTAATCATACCAACAATTTTAGTAATAATAATAGTAGTTAATAGTAATAATGAGAGAAATTAACAGATATTAGTTATAACAAATAACATTACCCAGTTATACATAGTGCTAATGAGTAAAATATAAAGATAAGTATACTATGAAACTAATAATAAATAAAGTGTCTATCAGAACGTTTTGTGTTTACGACAAATTATTATAGGCTTCAAGAGAAAAAAATATGAATGCCGTTATAGAGAAGTGGCAAGAGTGAGTTAAGTGTGCTATCGAAATATTCCTCTGTTTACGTCTAGTCACTTGAGATACAGAAAGGGAAACAGTTATTTGTATTATCAACAGAACTTAGCGGTGTTGTCCAGGTTGCATCAGACTGTCGTGTTTAACTCTACGGACATTTCCCTCCGTGATTCGTGTTGTAGTAGTGGATTCAACTGGTAGGCTATACGAATCCTGATCTCATGTTGTTAGTTTTGTAGTTTAACAATGGTAGACTGATTTATCTCATCTCCACGTCACACCACTCCACCCTTATGCCACTTCACTCCATATAATTCCACTCCCCTTCATTTCACTCCATGTAACTGCTCACCATTCCACTCCATCCCACTCCACTCCATATTATTCCACCTCCCCTCGCTACACTCCATATACTGCTCACCACTCCACTCCACTCCACTCCATATAGGGCCTACTGCTCACCATTCCACTTCCTTCCATTCCACTCCATATCATTCCACTCCTTTTCACTCCGTTTTACATAATTTCACATCTCTGTACAGCACTTCACACCACTTCCGCTAACTCCAAATTACTCCAATCTAAACCACTCCACTCCACACCATTCATCTCCTTTCCACTACATCTCACTCCACCCCCTTTAAACTCCATTATCTTCACTTCTCCAATCCCCATTCCACAATACTCCACGTCATTCCACTCTCTCCACTACCTGAACCTTTGCTGTTTTCTTCTATAGGTTGTCACACTCAGAACACTGACGAGATGTTTCTGAAGATGTTGGAGAGTCACTCAGTTCATAAATATCTAAACTCTTGATCCCATCTGCGCTGGAATATCGGAAAAAAAAATAGCTCTAGTTATTTTAGAGAAAATTAATATTCGTTCCTCTCGTATATAACGAAACTCACGATGCTCTCTACTTAATAAAGACATATAGATCAAAGCAGCAATCAATTTGTGAAGTCTGACTGCATCATACAGCTACGATGTGCAACAATTAACAGCATAAATTCGATTTAGTTCAATATACGTGCAGAGACAGGTGATCTGCCAACAGTAACACTAGTAGTCGGTCAACAGTCGGTCAGATATCACAAAGACAGCACATCCCTGATATTATATATATATCCGACCTGGCCATAAGAGAGAGCTAATATTTACTCATATGTTACAAGCAGAATAATATAAGATAAACGTGAATACCCTTAGCTATGGGGTAGAAAGGGAATACATAACAGTATGTATATATACTACAGTGACAACATCTTCAGCGTTATGGATGATGTTACAATGTTTTACGATGAACATACAACACAGAGCACTATAGACACTTAGTACGTCAAACAATACGCTAGGCTACACCATTGTGCATTATATACACCACAACCCACAACACATCATTTAGTTACAACACAAAGTATAATTTATCACATCGCATCACCACAACTCACAACACTTCTCTATATCACCACACCACATCACATAAGGCAACACAACATCACATCATTGTTTACAGTACCCTACACCAAATTAAAGTGATTTATTATGAACCGCACTGTACACCACAATTTCACTCTTCAATATTTATATGTCAATGAATTAGGCATAGGACCACACGAGACTTTAGGTTACACGTTACTTGCGTTACAAATACAGTACTCTACTTCTCTCACTTTACACTAGTTTGTACATAAGTTATATTCTACTCTGCCTCCATCACATTACAAATACTCTGTGTGTCTCACTTTGCACTAGTCTACAGTATGCATAAGTTGGGTTTGGTAGGTGGGTCGCCGCAGAATTATTTAGTTCAGGGTTAAGATGTAAGAACACCACCACACCTGGTTCTCAATAGGACACACAGAAGGAAGGAGCTGCAAGTGTAATAATTTGTAAGATAAAATATTAATAGTATGTTGCAACCAGTGCCTATGCGTGTGTAACTGTGTGGAGTGTATTTGTGTGTGTGTGTATGTGTGTGTGTGTGTGTGTGTATATATATGGGGCAAGATTTTCAGTATGGGTGGTTGCATCGAAAATTAAAATCATCATAATCATCATCATCTCTGAGTGAACTCCATATCAACCCCAAGACTAATAATAATAATAATATCACTGTATGTCACTACAACAAAAACAATGCGGACTGTTGAGGGGAATAGCAGTAAGTCACACCTCTCGTCCACCCACATCTACACTTGTATTCCCAACCTGAGTAGCGGAAACGTATAATATACCAACCAGGACACGAAACGAAGAGAAAGTCTCAGTATACTACAGTAATTATCCCCTCCTCATTTTAATCCCTTGTTGGTTTTTATTTCTTTATGACAAATGCGATGTCTATGAACACAAACGTTTTCTCTAAAAATATAAGTTACTAACAAAAAATTAGTGAACAAAAAAGTCAAACAATGTGTCTAATTAACTACCTAACTAATCATGAAACAAGGTGACGGCCAATGGAACTAAATGAATGCCGACTCTTAAATCCAGCGAGATATTCCATAAAATAAAATACATTAGATATGATATGACCTTTGAACGACACTTGATACAAAGACCTGACTAGAGACGATATCAATTTCAATCTGTAATCATTAGGAAAAAATTAAATATGTTGAGAACAGAGAAGAATTACTGGTGAGAGTAGTATGTATGCCTCTTTCTTCAAGCAATGTTTAGTCGGCTGGGCACATCACAGACAGAAATGTAATCAGATCTAAGCTTTCTTTTGTTGTTTTCAGTCTGGTTTTAACATGAGGATCCTATAGCATGTCACTTGTTACTATTGACGTCTCACACTTTCATCACTTGTTCGGTACTGTAGTCTGGCGGCAGTGTTGTTTATTATCACTTGCATCGAGGCTATTCATGTTTATTTCTATTTTTATTTACTGTAGGCATATCTACAGTAATTAATTTATTTACTTATTAAATAATGCACGTAGTAATACACTATTTTATTAATATTTTTCTTGTTTATCTTATTAGTGTGATTTGTAGCATCGTTCAGTATACGCAATAATTTTAATGTGAAGGAAAATATTTGTCATTGTTTTCAGATATTATTTGATCCATAACAGTAAGAGGAGTTGGTGGCTATGAACATCGCTGGTTTGCACTGTCTAGATAAATATTCCTGGAGTAATATATCAATTCCTCAGACTTATACGTGTACCGGTATGCTTAAGTAACCCATATTGGGTTATTTGGCGCATGTATATAAAGCGGTAAGCATTATCAGTTCAAAAATTCTTTGAAGTACGGTATATATGGGATTTACTTCTGTTCTTCGCTATGTTAACTAAGTTGCACATCACATTTGCACTACCTACCAGCCACTGACCAATGTTAGGCCTACATGTACACTTATACAAAAGTGATAGTAGCGGGGGAATGTGTTCTTGTTCTATCTGGGGCGGACCAGTAATTGTGTCAGAGGGAGATGAAAGCGTCCACACTCACTAACTGTACATCCTTTCCACTCCTGTAATCTCGGACCAATGAAAGCGATCTCTACAACAGCTTTGTTGTTTGTGTTATTTCATTTCTTTGGATTAGAAAATATTAAAGTTATGTGGGAAAGACTTTAATTCATCAGCATCACATGAGAATCAGAATTATTCACAATACTTAAAGAACTGTATATATATATATATATATATATATATATATATATATATATATATATATATATATATATATATATATATATATATATATATATATATATATATATATATATATATATATATATATATATATATATATATATTGACAGCAGTGAGAGCATAAGATGAGAAATAATAGGAAAGAATGATAAATATTTTGTAGTTTAACATACAGGGAACCCAACAGAAGTCAACCTAAAGACGGAATATTCATAGGTTCTTCAGCCCTTGATATTATCATTTTGCTTGAGGAAATTGATAACGAATAAAAGATCCTATAAAATATTGGTTACTGATTCATCCAAGGTATTCCAACAGCCAGGATGTCGTGACTGTGTTCATTTGGTCTGTTTCTGACTAAAGTTTAGAGAAATCAGTTGCTTCCAGTGTGTCTAAGGAATATTTTTAGTTTTTTTAAAGTGATCTGGAGTCACTGTTTGCTGAAGGAAATTATAGACTCCCATAGATTTGGAACCATTGTGCAAGGAAATTATACAAAAGAAGTATATCAGCGATCCGTAAAATATGTAAAGATAAGTAAAAGCTGTAATTAATCTATGGTTCCAGATTAATAATAGACTTTTCCAGATATTTGTTCTAAACTGGTCGAGGAAGAAATAAAAATTTTCTTTGACTGAATGAAAATTGGGAGAAATTGTGTGTAAGACAAGGTGTGTGTGTATGAGTCTGGTGTTTGGATGAAGTGAATCAGGTTCATGAAGTTAGTGTGAGTAAATGAATAGGTGAGTGAGTGAGTGGGTTTTGGTGGAGGTTTTAAATTGCTTGATGTATGGATGTGCACACATACACACATATCATTATATAACAAATATGATAATAATATTATTAATATTATAAATAAAAATTGTTATAATAATAATAATAATAATAATAATAATAATAATAATAATAATAATAATAATAATAATAATAATAATAATAATAATAATAATAATAATAATAATAATATTGTTATTATTATTATTATTATTATTATTATTATTATTATTATTATTATTATTATTATTATTATATATAGATCCGTATGTGATAAAGTGCTCTTCTCTAAGGTGTCTACATAACTGTCCGTCTAGATCCGTTTTAGCCGAAATCTGAAATATTTGTTTGAACGACGATATAAATTTTCTGTAATTATATATTTGCAGATATGTATAAAATTTATGAAGTTAGCGATGTTGCAACAGTCACTGAAGAAGTACTGTGCTTGTGGTTATTGGAGAGAGGTTTATTTTCCAAGTCCTATTATTTTCTGGTGTACATAACTAAAGAATAACAGTATGAGTTGTTACCATTAGAACCGTATCCGTACATTAGGGTTGACTGGGAATACAATGCTAGATATTCGCAATCTCAGGTTTTAAAAATATAGGAGATGAGATGTAGCCTAATAGTACTGTAGAGCCTGTAGTGTTTCTAAGCACCACCAGTTCTCGGAGGTGTTAGTTATAGTTGAAAGTAATAATAGGGAATATTTAGTGAAGCTTTATATTATACCCTGGAAATATCCGATAAAATTTGAAACTATAGCAAGTAAGGACTTTCCAGATCCCTATTTTACACAACCAATTCTCTATTATTATTATTATTATTATTATTATTATTATTATTATTATTATTATTATTATTATTATTATTATTATAAGACGGGGTCGGAATATATAACTTTAGGGGCATGACAGTGCGTTTTTTAAAATTAAATTCTCTATCGGATTACAATGTTTAATACTTGTATTCAACTATTATGTTAAATTCATGTCTCCTCTCTCTAACCTTTATCCTTTAAATTAAAATAAAAAAATCACCGCGATCATATTTATGCACGTCGGATTGAAGTAAAATTATTTATGGTGTGTGTGTGTGAAAGATAAGGTAGGTAGGTAGGTAGGTAGGTAGACTGGCGGGCTGGGGGAGGGAGGAAAGTTCAGCTACATTTCTCTTGTATCTTGATCTGTTATAATCTGGAGCCTCGTTTCCTGTTGCCGCGGAAATTGCATCAAGCACACGTGTCTGTAAAATGCGTCCCTCTATATATATAGGTGAGTATGGGAGTGCGACGGTCATCAACATAACAAACTATAACTCGCCGAGGATGGGGTCTAAAATGTTACTCCAATTGTTGTTGTTGTTGTATTTAGAGACGACGACGTGGAGGAGGATAAGGAGTCGGTGTGTGTATTTTGAGACGACGATGATTGTGTGCATGTGTATTTTGAGACGACGATGTGTGTGTATTTTGAGACGACGATGTGTGTGTATTTTGAGAAGATGATGTGTGTGTATTTTGAGACGACGATGTGTGTATGTGTATTTTAAGACGACGATGATTGTGTGCATGTGTATTTTGAGACGACGATGTGTGTGTATTTTGAGACGACGATATGTGCATGTGTATTTTGAGACGACGATATGTGCATGTGTATTTTGAGACGACGATGTGTGCGTGTGTATTTTCCCTTCCCTTTAGTTTCATGTATAAGATTATTAAAACTGGAACTCTCGGATGTGGAGATGACGGACGATGACCGTGGTGTACATACGATGGCTGCTGCTTGTAGTGTCAGTGGAACCATCGTAGTAACCACGTTCATCGTCATTACTATCGTTCCAAGACTCATGATGTTTTCAGCTTAATAATTAGCAGCGGCTTAAGAATAGAAATTTCATCAGTTTGTTTGACACTCTGTAGTCCAGTTCGGAAGATCTTAATTTCTATTTGCCAACACACCGCGACTTTACGAATATGCGAGTGTAAAATAATATAGTGTCACCCAAACCTATACCACTCTTTACTCTATATTAAATTTGTTAAACTAAAATAGTAGACTTGCGGGTTACGAAATAAATCAACGTACTGACGCCTATTCTGTATTACGTGGAGACTTTGGGCGATATGGTCACGTTTTGCTTCTATATATAAGGTGTTCCCGGGGTGTGTGATGACGGGTGTTTGTGTGTATCGTTCGCTTCCCCATTCCTTCTTCTCCCGTTCATTGTCGCACCGCTGAAGAAACACCACTATTATTCTTAAATAATATCTTCTTTTTAGCGATTGAAGCCGGATTTTTCTTTACTGTACGGACGACTTGGTACGTAGAGGTACGTAAATTGTAGTTGTGAGCGGCGAGGGAAGGTTTTACGGAGAAAGAGATAGTGAGAGAAAGAGAGAGAGGGAGAAAGAGAGAGGTATATGGAGAAGTGTCGGTCGGGTTGGTCTTGGCTGCAGCAACACAACACACGTGCCTGCTGCTACTCTCCTCCCTCCCTACACCACCTCTCTCGTCCACAGCGCGGAATTTCAAACTGGGCAACGTGTGATGCTCTGCCTGCCACGGTCTCCCTCGGCCCCAGGCAGGTCGGCCCAAGCACCAAAACTTATCCTGAAGCAAGAAATCCGCGGCCGGGGATCGTAAACGGAAAGACTGGCCCGTAAAATAGTGTCCCTGGCGCCAGAAATAACGGGAATCTCTTAAGGAAGTCGGAGGAGATGCGATTTTTGACTGAGGTACCCGAGTGGATGGTGGTATTTTAGTTGCCATGGCTTGGTTTGCTGTGTTCCTGTTTGGTTTTATGGTTGATGATATGTATGTATGGTATTGGAAGGTTGTATGTATGTATAGGGAAGGGCGGGAGGAGATGAAGCGGAGAGGGAAGAGGCGGCGAAGGTTTCTTGTGTTGGTGGGAAGGAGGCCGCGGGGAAGGGTTGGTACGCCTGGCTCTCGTTGCAAGTCCCCCCCGCGTCCCCCCCGCGTCCCCCCAATTCACCCTCCCGCTCACCCCCCCGCAAACCCACCCGCGGCCGTGCCTTGACCCCTCCCTCACCCCCCAGCTGCAACTCCTTAACCCCCCCGCACCCACCCGCAAACCCCCCTGTCCGTTGCCGCCTCTTCACCTCCTCGCTGCCTCTCCTGCACCCTCCCAACCCAGCCTCACCCCCCTCCCTCATCCAACTCCCTCGTACTTCTTTTCCATACTTTGTTGGCTGATGCATGCTAGCTTTCAACTTAGGTTCTTTATTGAGGAAACCGTCAGTTTTCATGGCGTCTCCTCATTCCTAAGGTTTGGCTGACATTAGTTCATAGTATTTACGTAAGTTATTATCAGCGACTCAGGAATGGAACGCCAAAAACAAGGAAAAGTATGAATGGTAAAATGCTGAGGCTCACTCATTACTATTCAGCGAGCAATCCCACTCGCCACTTCTTCAAGACTCATTGATTTATTTAGTTCGTTTGGTGGCCAAGAGATGGCAGCACAATGCAGGCTCATGCTAATTAACATCGTGTACGAACGGGCAAGAATTTCTCTTTTAGAGCTGAACATACTATGTTCACGGCCAATGTTATGATGAATTTAAGTTTCATATTAATTCCTGCAGGCTAGATGATCAATATTTACTTGGGCCAAGCCGTATCGAGCGGGAGGGAAGTGGCGGGGGACGGACCGGCAGTCTAGCTCTACTTGGACCAACTCGGACACGCCAGTAGAAAGAAGAAAAAAAGAGATGAAAGAAGAGAGATGCGCCTGGGTGAATGTCTCAAAGATGGGGCTTGTGAATCGATCCTACCGACAAAGAAATATTCCAAATCACCATAGAGGAGCATTTCGATGTCCCCTTCGTCTTGAGGAAGGAGCTGGTACAAAGAGAAGAAGAAATTATATGATAAATACGAGATGTACTCCAGAGCATGTCTACTGGCCAAGAAAAACGGGATGCTGGACGACGCAAATGAACACGAGTAGGTTAAGGAAGGGAAGCGAACTAGGCCTGTAAAAATATACGTCGAGGGGTGGAAAGTAGAGGGAAAAACTGACAGTGGAAAATAAGGCAGACACACGGTCCACGTTCTAAAAAGGATGGGGGAGGAGAAGCCAACCAAGTTCAGCCATTTTCTGGGCGGTAAGGAGGAGCGAGGGTGGTCGGGGTCTGCCTTAAGACAAAAGAGCCAGAGGGTGTGAGGACTGGGAACAAAAGACCTCCTGCCCTGAGTGTCTTTCAACCGCCTTCAGGTAGGTCATTCAGGCCACTCTCCTCTATCCCCATTGGTCAGCGCCATGTAAACTTGTACTCTGATTGGGTACTTGGAGTCTTATTTCCTTGTTTCATCCCGACCTTCCGCGAGCTCAGACAAAAAGTTATTCAAATAATTCTTAGCTCTTTCATCGAGGTGTGAGACGATCAAAGTAAGGGCGTGTTTGATAATTTTCCTTTTTTCACCTCCCACTCTCTATGGTCCCTAGAAGTCGTTAAGCTCAAGTGTCCTCAGGAACAAGGTGCCGAAGGAGCTGAAGAAGTGTGAGGGCCAACACTTTGACAACACAAGGGCAGAGAGAAAGACAAGTGTATTGACTTTGATCAGTAGAGTCGGTGATTGATACATCTACTAGAAGAAGAATAAGAGGAAGGCAAAGTAAGAGGAAGAAGGAAGACTCGATAGTCTTTGAATTTTGCCTGGATAACTGTGAAAACCAGAATTTTACTTGAAACACTGTACAAGGGGAATTTTCCAATATTTCTTAATTAAATACGTGTATGGTTTGTAAAAGCAGTAATATGAATTGGCGTTTGTATTTAACTTCGGTATAAGCATCCATTAATGTTATGATATTAGTAAAAATAGATACTAATTACAATTATAATCTTAAAATTATTTATTAGTGTTAGCCTTTCAAATATACTTATCATTATGAATGTACTTTCTTTCATATGATAAGTACAACATGTAATGACTCACCGTAGTACATTTTCATGGAATAACTACTAATATCTTCTGTTCATTCATACACACCGTCACAAAATTATGTAAACTGTGTGATGGCTTAAATGACATCTCTCAGTACATAGATAAGATAAGTAATTCAGTTCTGCACTTTAAACATCTCAGGCTCGCTTGACTGCTATGTAGTATCGAATTAATCCCATATACTAAACCTCAGTCTCATAGGGATTCATATCTGCAGAATATGTGGTCTGTGTTGGTCTGTAAACCGCTCCGAATCCTTGATGAGCTGAGAGCGTTCCTAATGTTGAGTGAGTTAGTATAGGTAAGAAATTAAGAATACAGTGTGTGTTTATATGACTGATGTGTACAAATCTCTTGCAGGGTGACGATG
>JAWQEG010007946.1:0-25446 GCA_033782935.1 Petrolisthes cinctipes
ATGACATTTCCACAGTAATGTATGTGGCTGTATGTGAAAATTTATACGTTATTATATCAATTTAAATGATGGAAAAGAAAAAAATAAATATTAAATATAGTTTTATCTGTCAGGAGCATCGAAACTCTCATCTTTGATAATTCATGTTGTTCGTTGGTAATGAGTACGAAAATAACTTTTTAATGAGCTACAATAAAGTTGTTCCTGCATGGCTAGGAATTCCCACCTACTCTCCCATCCCCGGAAAAAAATAGTTCTGGTAATAGCTGGAGTTTGAGAATGATAAATGCTTAACTATTAAATAACTTAGTGTGGTGCAGGGGTCATCAGTGGATTCTAAGGTGCCCGAGTCAACGCCTGGTGGAGTGGGGTGACCTTTAATGACCCTGTGATCGTGTATGAAATTTGGAGGCTTCTGATTCCTCCTACCTATGCCACGAAACCCGCTCCTTCCATATAGATTAAGTTTCGTGGTAATATTTGTGGGACTCATTTACCTCCAATTTTCTGACTACATTACCTGGTCCCTTAATGAGTTTGATAAGTCGTGGTTCTTTCTACCTATCAGTATGGAAAAGGACAACACATTTTTCACTTCTTCAGTCCTCCAAACTTGGTACCGCCAATAGACCTAGAGACATGAAGAGGTAAATAAAAAATGTGTATAAATATTTGAACGACTGAATTCGTCGATTATATTATTATTATTAGGCTATTATTATTATTATTATTATTATTATTATTATTATTATTATTATTATTATCATCTATTTACTACTACTACTACTATTATCATAATTACTACTACTATTAAATATGGTGTTACAACGAATAAATAGCAAAATAACGGACTTCAGGAATACCAATAAGTTCCTTAATAAAAACGCCAACAGTGGCATCGGTATCATTTTTTGACAACTTCCTGAGAAGAGGAAGTTGCCTCCGAGTGCAGTGACGGAGGCTGAATACACGAGAGCTCCAATGATAACTTAAAACCTTGAGACCCGAGAGAAAAATTTCATCACGGCCGAGCCCTTAGAAAAGTTTAAGTGGAGGAGATGAATGAAAACTGCCCTGAGATTACTTGGGAGTCACGGCACAGTTTCTGCAACTGAAACTCCTGCAACGGAGATCTGCAACGGGACGGAATGTTACTGAGTCAAACAGAGACATGGGACGGAATCTTGCCACTGGGAACAAAATGATGATACTAGGCAGGTCTAACTCACATCAAACTGTTAATTGTAGATAAGTCCCATAAATTTAACCTACAACATTGAGAACTACTCGAGACTTTGAGACTCAGAGAGACCTGTATCTAAATCTAAGGATTATAGGCAAGAACATTACTGGTGTTGACGATGGTGTGGTACCGGTATACGATGACTGTGTAGTGTGTCTATCGAGTCATAGTATTGGTACCACACCATCGTAAACACCACCAATGTTCTTGCCTATGACCCTAAAGAGTGACAACTGTACCTCCAGCTGAGACCACCAGTACAGTACCATGATAAGATTCCTGATAAAGCTACAATGATAGACTAAGTAGCGTATTATATATATATTTTAGTAATATTCACAGTATCAAGCCGGCAGTGCTCGTGTGTCGGTGTCGAATGTTCGGGTCAGAATTCCATCCATTTCTACTTTTTTCAGTAGTAATCAGAGAGAGCAATCAGAGCAGCTGAACTGTGCACCATTAAACATTAGTTTGATGTGTGCCACGGTTCATTGCCTCCAATAATTGGCTCCGTAATTAACATTTTTTTTTTATTTCAAGCTCAAGCTACCTAGCATTTAAAGGTGTAACACTTAAATGAATCCGGATTGTTTCTAAATATGTCTCTCCTTCTTAAACATAAGTAATAGGATGTTACACAAGAGCCTATTGATTTTTGCTATAGTTTTTTTTTTTTTACTAAATAAGACACCTTTCTATTCGGAGGTGTTCTCGATATTCGGAGGTTATGTATGAGTTATCTTGACTACTTTATATACAACACAATTCATCTTATTTATTATATTTTATAATTTTAACAAAGTAAATCCTGTATTCCCTGGTTCAAGAATTCTCTCGGCTATCCAACTGTATGCAGGGATGTCTGACCTTGCAAGAAGTAACCAGACTATAAGAAAGGCAGCTGCTAATACGTAGTGAGATGAATGAACGAACAGAGACAACATACTGTGAGTGCTGGTCTAATTTTTATTGTATCAATCTATATTTCTATTAGTCCACCATAACTCTCACCATTCACCATTCCATTCATACTCCTCAATCCATATATCCCTTCTCAAACTCTTTCATGAATTCTTCAATCAGATTCTGATTGAGTCATTGCATCCCGGAAGTCAACATGTCACCAAAAATGTTAAATTATATATTTAATGTTCTCTCACAAATTATTGATAAAAATTTCATGCACGACGTAGTTTCATTTTTTTACAAAAAAAAAAAAAAAAAAAAAAAAAAAAAAAAAAAAACAGAGCAGACATCAAATCGAAAATATTTCAATTATATCTCGGCTTTTATCCAAAATACATCGTCTCTAATTACTGAATAATATATTTCATAAGGTGTCGGTTTAAACAGCCCCGCTCGTCCTTCAAGGCATCGTGAGTTTCAAATACGTAATATATCATTAAAGTTCCTTTGATCTCTCCTCTGTTATTTATGAATTCCTTTGATGCTGATGAGGCCCCACCAACTTGGGACTCAGACTTCCCTATTGACTTTATCAACAGTTTTTACAGTTGTCATAATTTCGGCGCGTGTTTATTAACCATTTATTTCTTTATTATTCATTACATTCAACGTCTCTGCATCTCCAAAACTCTTGAAATACAGATGCAATACACGACACGATGCAATACACTAAGAGTGGTTACAGGAGGGAATACCCGAACACCTGAAGACGAATGGAAACACGACTGTATACTGAGCGCTAATAGTCATGAAGTGAAATATGGTGAAAACATACGAAGAGAGAAGGTGAAGGAGAAAGACGAGATGGAGGAGGAGAAAGAATAAGAGGAGGAGGACGAGGAGAGGGAAAATAAGAAAGAGGACGGGAAGAAGGAGAAGGAAAAAAGAAAATGAAAAAGAGATTAAGGAGAAGGAGAAAATGGAGAAGAAGAAGGAGGAGGAGGAGGAGAAAGAGGACAAGGAAGTGAAGGAAGGAAGGGAAGATGTGGCTCCGTGCCAAAGGAAGATATAATGTATGACACAATCCATCCATTTCTCATCTCGCTCTCTCTGCTTCCCTCCTCCTCCATGGCTTTACCTCCTGATCTATTCTTTACTTTACTATTCCCTCACCGTTTCCTGATCTCGATGTATAGAGGAAAGAAGAAACAAATTAGTAATAACAACAACAACAACACATTTTCCAACATCTAACCAGCGAGATACTATATTTATTTCCTCTTTTTCCATCAATGTTCCTTTTCCTTGTTATATATGCTTTCGTGAAACGGTATTTTACGATCCACTTTCACTATCTGTCTGCCTGTCTCTTTGTTCATCTGTCTGCCTGTCTGTTTATCCATCTGTCTATCTGTCTATCTATCTTTCTGTCTGTGTCGCAACCAATTCTCACTTCTCTCTCCCTCCCCCCTTTCTTCCTTCTCTGCCTGCCTGCCAATTTGTCCTTCCCTCCTTCTAGTTCCCCATCCATGGAGCACCTTTCTTCGGCCTTGTCCTTGCTTGCCTCGTGGTCTCTTTCCCTTTCTCTCCTTCTCATCTTCTTTTACTTCACTCACACCTCCCACTCCCTCCTCATATTCCCTTACCTCTCTCTCTCTCTCTCTCTCTCTCTCTCTCTCTCTCTCTCTTCTCTCTCTCTCTCTCATTGTAGCTGTGCTCATTTCCCTTTCCCCCTCACAGTCTTCATCGTAGCAACACTCATTTCCCCGTTCAACCCTTCATTACCCTCTCATTATCTCACTCCTATCCACTTTTCATTCATCACCTGCTTATCTGTTTATCTTTTCTCACTTTCTACGTTCCTATCTTGCCAATTCATCCTTTAATTTCTTCCTCCCATTCTCATACATCAACATTATTCCTCTGCTTTCTTTCATTCCTTTCCTCTTCGCCCACTTCATCACTCTTTCCCATCCACCCTCTTTGCTATTCCATTTATTTCTCTTTCTCTCTCTCGTTCTACTCACCCTCTATTCTTTTCTTCTTCTTCTTCTCCTCCCTCTTTATCACTGTTTCTCTTCCTCCACTCACCACACATCAACTCATTCATTTGTCTCCCTTTCCTTCCTCTCCACCTTTATCACTTTTTCCTCCACATTTCTTTACTCCTGATCGCCCTCTTTCCTCTTCCCCCGTCACTCATCATCCTCTCTTCTTCCTATCCCTCTTCTTGACTCGCCTTCCTCCTCTCTCAGTCTTCACCAAACTATTCCTTTGTCCTCCTCTCCTTCTTTATCACCCTCTCCCTTTCCCTCCCTCGCCCTTCATCACTCTTCCTCCCTTTCATATTCATCACCTTCCCTCCCTCCTCTTTATCACTTTCTCCTTGCCCTTTTCTCTCTCCTCGTTAGCCTATTAATCTGTCTCTCCTCCCTACCTCCATCATTCTCGTGCCTACCTTCTCTCGACACTTCATCACAATCTCTCCCTCCCTCTTTATCACTCATTTTGTATCCCTCTCTTGCTCTTCGTCAAACTATGTCTCTCTCTCTCTCTCTCTCTCTCTCTCTCTCTCTCTCTCTCCTTACCATTCATTGCTCTCTCTCTCTCTCTCTCTCTCTCTCTCTCCTCTCTCTCTCTCTCTCTCTTCTCTCTCTCTCTCTCTCTCTCTCTCTCTCTCTCTCTCTGTCTCTCTCTCTCTCAGCCTCATCCCACTCTCTCGTACCGTTCATCTTCATTACCCCGCTCCCCGACTCACACTCCCTCCTCCATGCTTCTTCCCCCTGCACACAGTCCCAGCGATTTCCTCCAGCCTCCAGCCCTCCTCAGTCTCTCTCTCTCTCTCCCTTCTACCTTCCACTCACACTCTGACTATCTTTCACACTGTCCCCCTCCTTCTCACAAACAAGATATCTTTCACAATGCTCCTTCCTCTCTTACACACACACACACTGCATATCTTTCACAATGCTCCTTCATCTCTTACACACACACACAGCTTATCTTTCACAATGCTCCTTCCTATCTTACACACACACACACACACACACACACACACACACACACACACACACACCATATCTTTAAACATGCTCCTTCCTTTCATCTCCCATACCTCACTTCCACCATCAATGTTTGCCCCTCTCTCAGAATTATTATCCACCTCACTTCCACACTTCCAGCCTCCTTCCCTTCCACACTTTATATCCCTCTTGCACACACACTCCTCTTCCCCTCCTCCACACTCACTCCCTTGCCTCTCCTTCCCCTCGCATATTTTCGTCTTCTCTTTTCCCTTCCCTTCACCGCCCTCTCACTCACAACCTCTAACTACCTTCTTTCATGCTATACCAACCTTGCAAGCCTCTAATCACCTTCCTTCCTTCCTCTACCCCTCTACCGTCCTCCTCCTCCTCCTCGCCCCTCCCTGCCTGCCATACTTTGCCCTGCCTATTCCTTACTCTCGTATTTCTCTCTCACACCCTTTATGTTCCTTTCAGTATATTTTCTTGCCCTTCCTCACTCTGAAAATTCTCCATAAGAGTACACTTCTATTCTCTTATATTATACAGACAAACCTTCACAAATATTCAATGATAATCACCGTCATGCAACATGCAAACGACATTATGTAATATCAATAAGAAAGTAGAGATGTAACAAACCTTAACAAACGAACATGCAAATGATATTATGCAGTATTAATAAAAAAGACGTAAGGGATTCAGCAATGTATTCTCCAAATCAACTCTTGTGTGCCTTACTTATTATTATTCATTTCCCCAGTAGGCAACTATTGCAGGCAAAATAAAACATTGGAATAAGACAAGCAAATACACGTACGATCTTTATAGTGCACAGCCCTCCCCTCCCTTGGATCCATACGACCATGCTCATACATTTTCATCACGATATTTCCATTAGTTTTCCATAATCGTGTTGGGAAGTGCCGGCGGAGGTCCATCATTCTTACATCAAGTACCGCCGCCTCTTTGTTTTTACATGTAATTACTGCATCATTTTGTAGTCTCGCGTGTAGAATGCAAAAACATAAATAATTGAAAATAACATAAAAATATAATAATACCTTTCCTATCCTCTGTCTGTTGTGCCCTTTCCTCAACCTACCTATGCTCTCTGCTCCCTAACCTTTGTCTCTGCCTTCTCCCTTTTTACTTCTGTTGCTCTGCTACTTCTCCCTAACTTCTATTTATGCCCTTCTCACTACCCTTTCCTCTACCTCTGTCTATGCCCTTCCCCTAACCTATCTATGATCTATGCTTCCTTTCCCTAACCTCTGCCTTCCCCCAACCTACCTACAGTATGTTCTGTCCTCGCTTCCCCTAACCTCTGTCTGTGCCTTCCCCCAACCTACCTATGCTTTGTGCTCCCTTTCCCTAACCTCTGCCTGTACCCATCCCCTGCCTTCTCCACCTCCACCTCCACCTCCACCTCCACCCCCGCCTCGTCTCAGCCTCACGCTCTCGTGCTCCTGGCCCGGATGTCGTTGATGATTGATGGGCCCAAGATGGAGGCCGGGGATCCTGGTGGAGGCTGCGAGAGAAAGACAACACAGGGAGGGAGGGTGTGATGGCTGGAGGAAGACAACACCTGCTACACCAACACCATCACACCTCCTACATTCACTCACACTTTACCTACACCTGCCTTCAACACCACCACCATCACACCTCCTACATTTATTCACACCTTACCTACACCTGCCTTCCACACCACCACCATCACACCTCCTACATTCACACCGTATCTACACCTGCCTTCCACACCACCACCATCACACCACCTACATTCACTCACACCTTACCTACACCTCCCTTCAACACCACCATCATCACACCTCCTACATTCACTCACACCTTACCTACACCTCCCTTCAACACCACCACCATCACACCACCTACATTCACTCACACCTTACCTACACCTGCCTTCCACACCACCACCATCACACCACCTACATTCACTCACACCTTACCTACACCTGCCTTCAACACCACCATCATCACACCGTATCTACACCTGCCTTCCACACCACCACCATCACACCTACATTCACACTTTGCCTACACCTGCCTTCCACACCACTACCATCACACCTCCTACATTCACACCTTACCTACTGTACATTTGCCTTCCTCACCGCCATTATCACACCTCTCCTACATTCACATTTCACCGACACCTGCCTTCCACGTCAACTGTAAGGATCACACTAGTTTTTATCGTGTCTTGCTGATGTAGGCAAAGGCCGCCGAAATGCATAGAAGAAGCTCAAAGCGAATTTAACAAAACCACTATAATGATAACTGCAATACCACCACAACTGCAACACCATTACACTGCTGCACCACATTCATCAAACCTCCACCTCTGTCATTCCTCTACCACCATTATGTCACTAGTGTGAGAGGTAGAGGTGTTGTTGATGCGTTTACCCGCAGGAATAACAAGCCATATGAGCGTATTATGCAATCCTCCGCATCATAAACACAGGAGTACTGACTAATGCAGCTGGCTCAAGGGTACATCTCATGAATACCTATTTCCTTCGTTCTAAATCCTTTATTTTCCTTTCCAGAACAAAATAAGCTCCATGTAATATTTGCGAGTGTTCATTAACCTTCTAATAACAAGTTGGATGAAGAATGAAACATTATTCGTACAAATGAGCGGACGAAAACATTGTAGTGTGGCACCCTCTTGGAAGGGGAACACACCACGCAGGAAAATTACAGACCTGGTGACCCCGAACACATATTACTTCTCAGGCTTTTTTTCCCACTGGTAATTTCCAGGTCCTCTCATTACCCCACCCACAGGTGACTTGTGACCCTCAGAAGGACACAAGTTTACAATTACTAGTCTTGACTTTCCCAAGTTAGCTTCCTCTTACCTCCTCCGGAACCCTCACCCCACCCCAGTGTGGCTCAGCTCTTGGGAGCCACCACCAATTCCCACACAATTAGCCCAAGTTGGTGCCCGGCTGGAGGAGGAAATTCAAGTGTCTGGCACACACAATAGTTACACCTACTTCCCACCTGACCTTTGGGACAACCAACTTTCACGATGGTTCATCTTCCTGCTTTACCGGGATAATATGTGCACGACCAGAGGTACAAGTTGGAGTACTTAGACTTAGAGGATATCCACAAGCTTATGTCTGCAGCTACATTATTTCTACTGCCTGAGCTTGTATGAAAACGTTATGCTTTATGAAGCTGAGTTATATGTATATGTCTACATAATATAATTTAATCTACGTACGAAAATGCTTAGAAATTGCAGAACATTATCCTCATGCTGTGTATTTGGGAATATGATGTGGATGAAGAATAATGGCATAAGCAAAGGATGTGTATGAAAGAAAAGAATACAGAGAGCAATAAAATAACCAAAGTCTCTTTACAACAACACACTGGACGTCTATAAACATGACTGAGGCGAAGAATTTCTTTGCATCCTTCGATAAGCAGAAACAATGAAAAGGAGAATTCCCCAGAAACCTTGATATGTGGCTAAGGGGAGATGAAGCTCTTCTTAGAAACAGGAGGAAGGCACGGAAGAAAGGGCCATTAATCATGTTAGGACAATACTTCTTCCCCTTTTCTCAGGACCAACTCGATCCACAAGTGGCTTTTACGCATCTGTTGTTCGTTTTTATTCCTTGTTCTTCGGGCAAGGATGATTCTTGACACCCAATACCCTACTACCGGGTGGTGGAACTTAGAATGGGTGTGTGATATTCATAGTCTTTTCTTTAATAATACACGTCCTACGATTATGAGAGATGAAAGAAGAAGAGAGTAACTATTGTAATGGAAAGGGGGTTAAAATTATGCTCCTCTGATAAACGGATTGAGAAAGGAGGAAAGATGAAAATAAATAAATAATACAACGATGAACAGCAGAGAAAGAAGTAAATATGTGGTAGGTTGATAGACGGATGAAAAACGAAAGAAAGAAAGAAAGGACAATAGGAGGAAGGAGGAGAGATAAAACGAAGATAAGAAAGGAGGAGGAGGAAAAGAAAAAAAAAAAAAACAAGATGGAGCCAGATGAGAAACGATGAAAGAAGGAGAAAAATGTTGCCAGCATGACGGACGCTTCAGTAAAGGTAGGTAGGTATGTGAGAGCGAGACGTGAGAGCTGTTGTATCAGAGCCGCAGACCCCAGCCAGATCCGTCTTGCAGTGAGCGAGGCTGAGAAGGGATAATCCGGGCTGAATAGGGCAGATGTAGCCCAGGAATATGCTGCTCCAATATTATGTTCTCCCTCCAGTGACGTAGAAGGTGCGGGAGGGAAGGAGGGAGGGAGGTAGGGAGAGGGAGAGGGAGGTAGGGGGGTAAGGTGGAAAGGGAGGGAGGGAGGTAGGATGGGAAGGAAGGGAGGGAGGTAGGTAGGGAGGTAGGATGGGAAGGGAGGGAGGGTGGGAAAGGATGAAGGGTAGGAAGTAGGGAGGGAGGGAGGGAAAGGATGAAGGGAGGTAGGATGGGAAGGGAGGTAGGATGGGAAGGGAGGTAGGAAGATGGAGGGAGGTAGGATGGGAAGGGAGGTAGGGAGTTGGGGGGAGGGTGGGAAGGGATGAAGGGTAGGAAGTAGGGAGGGAGGGGCCAGGATTGAGAGAAGAGAGGGATTTGTTTTTGCTTTGTATTGGCTAACTTAGTATTCGCTTATCCTTAGGCTACTGTATCTATAAATAACTGTTGAATACTATATACATGCCCTGCCTCCCTTGACGTAAAGAACGACTTCTATTTATTTACTACCAGCTAACATAGTACTTCCCTTGAATGGCTTTTTCTTTGCTTACAATATTATGATGGTCGAATTCTATACTCTCGCAACACTTCAGATGCACCTTATAGGAATGGGATAGGAAAGGGGAAAGGAAAAAAAATATATGGAAGAGGAGGAAGGGAGAAAGAATATGGAGAAAAATAATGAAGAGGAAAAGGGAGACAAAATGAAGACAGATAAGGACGAAGAGGGAGAAGAAACGAAGAAAAGAGGATGAGCAAGCAAGAGAGAAAAAGAAGATAAAGAAGATGGAAAGAGAAAAAATTGAGGAGGAAAAAGTGGGAGAGAGAGAGAGAGAGAGAGGGAGTAAGAAATGCCCAAGGAGGAGAGTTCTATTTGAGGGAGAGGGATAAATCCGTATAGCGTATAAGGGAGAGCAGAGGAGGGGCGAGGCTTAGAGGGGCTCGCGATGGGATGGGGTGATAGTCAGGGGAAAGGGAGGAGGTGAATGGAAATGTTTACGTAGGTGTGTGTGTGTGTGTGTGTGTGTGTGTGTGTGTGTGTGTATATATATATGTTTGTGTATGGGTATATAATATTATGTATGTGTATCAGGTTATGAGAGAGAAATGAAGAAGCAACGGGTAGATTGGTAGACAGTGGCCCGTCGCTCCCCACCACATTCAGTTTAACAGAAGGGGAGCATCAAGGTGTGGTGTGCACGTAAAAATGCTGTTTTCTTCTTCATATGATATCCTTTCGCAAGCTAAAATTATGTTAATAACCCATGGCACCACAGTTTATGTTTCAAATGATGCGGGTGCTCAGACTCCAGACGATTTTACGTGACGCAAGAAAACACCTTTTGTCTAAGTGTGCAACAATGGAATCAAGGAGTGCATGTGATGGTGGAAATTTACAAAGCCTGCGGTGATAAAAGGCAGACGAAAGGCGGACGAAGAAGGTTAAAAATGAGCTGGAATGATCGACACGTTCATACGACTGACTGATTGGTTGAAAAGGGGAAGAAGGATGACTGTGCTATGTAAGAAAGACCTTATACCACAAAAGAGAAGGAAACAGAGAGGTGGGACAGAAACCATGAAGGAAAGGGAAGGACAGGAGGGGCAATTGAAGATAAAAATGGATTGATTCTTTTGGTCCAAACCCTAGGAGCTACCACTTAGCAACCAAAAAAGCACAAACTGTTCTGATGACGGTCAGTGTAGTTGCTTGATCAATACTGTAGTTCCTCTGAGCGTAGTTACATAATATGATATTCAGAGCCCCGTGGTTTTGGCCAGCTCCAGGGACCATTCATCTAAAACACACACTTGAGAGGGTCGAGTTCCGGCCCGCGCGTGTTTCCTCTCATAACATCACCCATTGTCCTTGAAAACATAAGGTGGAGAAGTCAGGGGAACGCGTCGAGAAGTCAATACCATTTCTCAATTTTCCTCCTCCTCCTCCTTAATGTAAAAAAAAAAAAAAAAAGTGGGGATATAAGGTTGAGAAAAATGAAAGAGAAAAGCCGAGAATAACATACTTTCCTCCAATATTTTTATTCTTGTTCCACGGTGGTGAGGAGGAGGAGGAATATTACTTACACCAGAGAAATATTTAAGGGGGCAATCGACCAATTCACCTCGTTGGCAAACTCCGTATAATTATTTACCGCCAATCATTATAATTATAAACGTTACGACAAAGAGGATAAATGCGCTCGACGGTCGCCAAGGGATTTCGTCTCACCCTATAAAAATGCGGCACGAATCGTATTGCATTCCTCGAACTTAATCGGTACCTTTCGTTTTATTTCTCTTTCTAAGGGGGTCATTTTAGGTCGAGGAGTTAAAGGTCTATTGATTCCTCCAAACGATGCCACGAAACTGAAACTCCTATTAGAAGTATCGGGATCGTCTGTTTCCCGACATAGTTTGAAGGAAACAGTAGCCTTGCAGTTCGACTAATATAAAATTATGATCCCTTTAACTTAATGTACAGCCACGCCAAAACTCGGAGCACCTCATAAACCCTGGCTGTTCTCTACCAATGACAAAAACAGGGATAAGTAATAGTTGTTGTAAAATCACTCTTATTTGGGTTCCAGGAATGTAAAGAGTGAGCATAAAGTCTTTTCCTGACAGTGTGAAAACGAGTACTCACTCAGACGTTCCCCAATCAACAAAGAGAACACGTTGAAGTTTATAAATACCAGCAACCTTTTTTTGTGTGTGTGTGTGTGTGTTAAGGTATAATTTGCAAACCTACAGTATATATGTTTGCACCTAGCATTGGATTGTGTAGTAGAATAGTTATTTATATTTTGTAATACATGTCTAAAATAAGGGAACGACACTATGTTCACTTTGTACTATTCCGGTGACACCTTTCCTTCCCTGTTGGTGTTTCGTGGAAGAGATGTATCCTCCTGCCGACCTCCATTCCCACCTTGACACACTTTCCACCTCCCCCTCACACCGAACTAGGTCATGAGAGGAGGGAGAGAGAGAGAAAGAGAGGGAGGGGTAGGGTGAGAAAGAGAGGGAGGGGTAGGGTGAGAAAGAGAGGGAGGGGTAGGGTGAGAAAGAGAGGGAGGGGTAGGGAGAGAAAGAGACGGAGGGGTAGGGAGAGAAAGAGAGGGAGGGGTAGGGAGAGAGAAAGAGAGGGAGGGGTAGGGAGAGAAAGAGAGGGAGGGGTAGGGAGAGAGAAAGAGAGGGAGGGGTAGAAAGAGAGAGATAGAGAGAGAAGTAGGGGAGGGGGAGTATGTGAGAGTGAGAGGTAGTGTGAGACAGACAGACAGACAATGTGAGGGTACAAACAAACACACATACACTTGCACACTTCAACCCTCCCAACACTGTAACGTTATTTTAACATATTTGGCTTGTATATATTATAGTTTTTTTCTCCCTCTTGGTTTTCCAGGATCCTACTTTACTGTTTCCGCGCCTCGTTTATTCGATGCTTCGTCTGATAACGCCATGGTTCCTGTCGGTCCTAAAATTTAAACTCTTGGATATCAGATTAAATATTTTCCTGCAACTCCTGATACCTGAATAAAAACTAGAGGATTATATTTTTTTTATTTTCCTTTGGCATACCTACATCGTATGGCATTTATTCATTCAAGTAAAATATTTCCTTAAAAATAATAAGTTGCTGTTTTATCAACTAACTGCCATAGCAATACTGTAATTTCTTCAACAGAGATATACAGTAGATTTTGAGATTTCTCTTTGGACTATTCCTTGCAGATTTAAGATTATATATAGCTGTATATTTATGAAGATATAGCTTTCCATTTATACCATTTTTTATACCACTCAGTCCCCAGTAATACTAGTAATACCTCTCAGTCTCCAATAATACCAGCAATACCTGTCTCCAGTGATACCAGTAATACCTTTCAGTCTCTAGTCATAACACTAATATATACCTCTCACTCTCCAGAAATACCAGCCTCTCACTCTCCAATAATAAATACCTCTCACTCCCCAGTAATACCAGCCTCTTACTCTCCAATAATAAATACCTCTCACTCTCTAGTAATACCAGCCTCTAACTCTCCAATAATAAATACCTCTCACTCTCTAGTAATACCAACCTCTAACTCTCCAATAATAAATACCTCTCACTCTCTAGTAATACCAGCATCTAACTCTCCAATAATAAATACCTCTCACTTTCTAGTAATACCAGCCTCTCACTCTCCAATAATAAATACCTCTCACTCTCTAGTAATACCAGCCTCTAACTCTTCACTAGTACCAGTCAGTCAGTCACACCAACCCCTCTCTCTCTCTCTCTCTCTCTCTCTCTCTCTCTCTCTCTCTCCAGCAATACCTAGAGTGGACCAATGATGCTGCCAGAAATATCCCTCCTTATCAAATCACCACCACCTCTCCTCCTCCTCCTCCTCCTCCTCGTCGTCCATCAATAAGGGAACTGATGCTGCGTCACCTATCTTCTATCGAGGGGCCGGAGAGAGAGAGAGAGAGACTTATTCCTTCCCATCCCTTAATGATATTCTCGGATGTTGGCTGATGATTTATGCATTCATGGGTTACCGACATAGGGGGAGAGCACCGAGCGAGATGGATACACTGCAGATTTTCTCTTATTAAACCTGACAGACAACGAAATAACCCACAAAAGCTATAGAGGGAAAGAAAGAACGAACCCGAGTGTGTGTTGTATATCGTATCTCAATGAATATAGTTATGATCTCACTACCGACATACGTATAGGCGAGGATGATGCAGAATTACCTTATCCAAAAGCTCAACAACACCAGTCTATTTTGTTTGTCCATGGATACCTGATGTGAACTGAGTATTACGAAGCAACTTGCAACACTACCACGACCACACCACCATCTGATACCAACAAGTTACGAGGTGTTGTGTTAGTGAGTTTTTGTATTTTTATTTTTATCTTTTTTTTTTCAGCCCCGAGCCCTATAAATTGGGAATATTTGGGAAAAGGGTTAGGGATGTGGTGCGCGTGATGGTGGGAAGTGCGGGAGATAGGACGGCGGGAGATGATGGCCAGATGTGAAGATGATTAGGGGAATTGGAATGACTGAGGGGTGGGGGAATACGAGAGGGGAAAATATGAGGGGGGCGCGAAAGGGGAACATGAGAGGGTTGACGCGAAAGGGGGAGAATATGAGAGAGAATGTGAGGGGAGAAATAGGAGAGTGAATGTGAAGTGGAACACGAGGGAAAGTGATGGGAGGAAGGTGATAGTGAATGTATAAAGAGGGGAACATGAGTGAACGTGAAGAGCGGAACATGAGAGTGAACGTGAAGAGCGGAACATGAGTGAACGTGAATAGAGGAACATGAGAGTGAAAGTGAAGAGCGGAACATGACAGTGAACGTGAAGAGAGGAACATGAGAGTGAACGTGAAGAGAGGGAATATGGGAGGGAACGTGAGATGAGATACTACAGTAGATGAACGGTAATATGGGAACACGTGAAGGTATGAGTGTAGAGAGCTGGGATGGATTGATTGATTTGATATTAGGGGCCCCAACAGTGTATAGAGCTGGTGGGGATATGGCGAGCAACGTGAGTGGGGTTGTTAGAAGAGAGAGAGCCAGCGGTAAGGGCAAACGGGAATTGGAGGGACTGTATTATACGTTGGTGGTGAAGAGTAAGGCAGCAAAACGTGGAAAAAAAAAAGTTGATGTATGGCTCTAAAAAACTGGAGGGGCTTTATTTTATGTTGATGAATAGTAAGGTAGGAAAACGTGGAAAAAATTTGATGTATGGCTCTAAAAAAAATTATTCGGCGCCCCATGCTTCGATGCTTTTCTCAACGACCACTGTTACAGAAGGATGCCGACAATTTTTATTTTTTTATGACCTGTACCTGTTTTTCATTCGTCCTAGATAGCTTCATCAGATGTACATTTTGCATTTTCCTCCAACTCCAATCACTCGTGCTCTAGTTGGTTTCTATTCCTACAATGTTTCGTCTTTGTAATTTTCCTCCGACAAGATCTTCCCTTCCAAAATCTCTCGCCCTTTTCCCTTCGATATTTTAACCTGGCGAAAATTAATGAACCAATTCCCTCATTAAACTTCTAAACTTTTTCGGGATATGTCATGAAATACAAGAGAATTTACACAATAAACTTACATACCAAAGTACTTAGGTTAGACTAATAAACACTGCTGCTAGCCAAAGGAAATGAAAGTTACAGAGTACTAGCTTCTAAAACGTAATCCCTTTGTGATAGTGAGTCTTAATGACCTTCTCCTCCAGCCAATAAAAGGCCTGTAGCGATTCCATTCAAGCAAGTCATCAACAAAGGCCCATTCTCAAAATTGCGTTTCCATCTACAATTTCCCTCTTTGTGATTCCTCCCCCAGAAAGAGGAAGTTTACAGAAGAGGTTCCTCACAAATCGAAGTAGCCCCTCTCTCTCTATTTCATACTCCATTTCCCTCCATCTCGTCTCCTCGTTTGTTCTCCTTTCCGCCCCTATGGTATGTTCTCCAGGTGTGCTCGATTTGAGGCACGTCCGCTACTCTTTCTCTTTCCAGGATACTACTAGTGAGATGATTTTTAACTTTTTGTGTGTGTGTGTGTGTGTGTGTGTGTGTGTGTGTGTGTGTGTGTGTGTGTGTGTGTGTGTGTGTGTGAGTTAATAAGTACACATAATCCACCTACTGAAACCGAACACCCCGCCTCATATTCCATCATCTTACCACCCACCCAACCTCTCTATATTATCCACTCTCACCAAACTGATCACACCAAAGCAGAGAAGTGTAGTAACAAAGCATTTTACTATACTACTATGCACTATCCTACACCAATTTGTAGTACTGTACAATACCCTACATTGCCCTACCTTTAGCTAAAATGCACTTCACTACACAACTACACATCACACTTGACTAGCATACGTCACACACACACACACACACACACACACACACACACACACACACACACACACACACACACACACACACACAGACTGTAAATTTAACTAGGAACAAACTGACTTAAGGCATCCTGGATATGACCTAATCTAACTTAACTTGGACGAAACTACCTAACATAACAGAAGCTTGCACTCCTGGAAAAATGGCTTCAAAACGAGGACACTTGGAGAATATTACCACCACCACCACCACCTACCTCCTTCCCTTCCTTGCCTAGAGCTGTGTTAGGCTCCAATCCATCTCATCCAACCACACATAAACTCACTTCTCCTCCTCTTTCTCTATTCCTCCTCTTGCATCTGTTCCTTTTTCTTATCCATCCATCCTCCTTCTCAATTTGTTCCTTCTTCTTTTCCTACCTCCTATTGTTGTTTCCTTCTCTCTTCTCCTCCTCTCTCTCTCTCTTCTCTATCTATCACGTTATGGTCTCCCAACTAAAGGAAATATATAGAAAAACTAGAGGAAATTCAGCCTAGAGTATCAAAAACAGCTCCAATTCTACGAAGCCCTCCAATTTACCACCACGAGATATCCCCTAAATTTATTAAGAAGTACTTGGAAAGGCACTTGGCAAATAATCATCTTATGCTGTTTATATCGGAACAGTTCATCTGCAAATATCAATGTACAGTGCTATTGACAACATTTTCAGCAAATATACACTCACAATTATCAAACTTTCTTGTTATAATTTGTTGAAACCTGTGCAGTCTTAACTTACAACTAATTCAAGTTTATCCATGTTCCTTCCAGAATAATGTAAGCAGTCGGAGTGACTCTACAAGTTAAAGTTTCCTTCCAACTTTCCAAAAAAAAAATCTACGCTAGAGTTTACATACAACATGATATCTCTCTTCTTTCTTCTAGATTCGACTGGAGGAAGTGGTGAGTAGGGAAGAACCTCTATCTTTACTATACTTTTCCTCACCCTACTAACACCGGACGTTTTGATGTAACAATAACAAAATAAAGACATCCAAAGGTTAAGGGGCTCATTTTTTTTTTTTTTTTTTTTTTTTTAGTGAATTGGAGGTTTACTGATTCCACCAAACAGTGCCAGAAAAGAGGTCACTTCAGTATACAAGTAAGGGGTCTGTTTTCTGGCATTGTTCAGAGAGCTACGTAAAATAAAAGACTGGTCGACCACCTTAAGGGATAATATACTTTTGCTACGTTGGAGTGCCTTGATTCCTCCAACGTATATATGTCAGGAAACGGACCAGACTGAGTAAGATTATGATGGTCTTCTTTTGTTTCGGGGAGGAATGAGTTGCTCCAGATTTCCCAACACTGTACATTTCCCTTAATTAAAGGACCCTGCATGTGATGTAGCCAGAAAATTGGAGATAAATGAGTCCTACAAATACTGCCACACAACAACACCACTTACATGGAAAGAGATTGTTTCGTGGCATGGTCAGGAAGAAACAGATGCCTCCAATATTTATACACGATGACAGGGTTCTTAAAGCTCCCTCTTGCCACCCTTTCCACAGCACAGCATACCGACCACTTCCCCTCTAGTTGACTTCCTTCACCACACTCTCTCACTTTCTCTCTCTCTCCAGCCTCACCAGCACAAGGATTTACGGCCTCACGCAAACATAAAACATTCCGGGTGTCCCATATGTCCAATTACGTGTCCACAGAAGAAGATGGGTGGCTCTAATGGAGGCCCTTGTTAGCAGGTGATGATGATGGGTAGGCAGATGGTGTCACAGGTTCGGTCCTTAACCCCTCACCCCACCCCTCCCCCTCTCACCCACTTTTGCCTTCCCCCCTCCACTAACTCCCTCCCTCCCTCCTTTGTCCTTCCTCCTTAAGTACCTTCACTTTTCCGATCTGACCTCCACTAATATCTCCTTGTTTGTCTGCTTCAGTCATTATCTACTTTTTTCTCTCCTTCCTTCCACTGTTTCCTACTTCCTACCTTCATTGCTTTCATTATTTTGTTCCTGTTTATCTTTTCGACTCATTTCTTTCCCTTTTCCTCCTTCCACGAACTCCGGTTTCCCACCTTTCGCTTCTGCTTCCTTTCTCCGTTTTCTTCCTAATTTCTTCATTCCGTTGCTCACTCTTCTACTTAATCAATTTAATTACATTACATATCGAGGAATGATGTTATTTCTGAACGAGTGTTGAGTGATTAACTGCAAAGAACAAATGAAAGAAAGTAATACCTTCATGTTTGAAAACATTTCACTTAAGCCAACAACTAATGTTCCTATTATGTATGATTAATACTAATTGCTTCCTGTTTCGATTCTAGGAAGCTCAATATGGCCGCCCTAATAATAAGAAAAATGACCTATAATCATCTGGATACAGCCAGGGTGTGTGTGGGGTGGGTGGGGGAGGGTCAAGGTGAGGAGGGAAGGATTGTAGTAAAACCCTCCAACTCTTGCAAAGAAAAATACACAGGCACACACATACTCTTCCTATGATCTTTTTGTACACCACGTACAGTTGGCCAAAGGAATTCTTACACAGGCTATTTGGAAAGAGAGGCTATTTTTCTGAAAGTACTGCAATGAATGATTTACCAAGTGACGCGGTGATTGCATAACAACAAACCTAATAGTAATATTGTATTGCAGTACGTAGTCTTTTATTTTCTATATGTTATAAACCCTCGAAAATAACAGCGTGTGTACGAATTTTTGTGGCCAATAGTACAATCACCCCCAACAGTCCTGCAACACCTTCCAATGAAACGGCCTCGAAAAATTACATGAAACTACAGCTGTCAGTCTCTGTAATATTGAATCACACAAATGGTTCACACTCACTCACTCACTCACCTGATGCAAGACCTTTGAGCGTGACTGTAGATTTAAACGAACAGGAATGAAAATAGACCTTCGCCTTTCACGTCATTACAAACCATGAATAAAACCAGAAGCAGTACTCACCCTCCTGACCAGTTCTCCCACCATACCGTCCCAGTCACCGTCCTGTGTATCGTCCTGTGTGCCGTAAACCCCGTCCTTCACCAGTCGCAGTGTGTCTGTAAAAAAAAAATAAAAAATAAAAAATAAAAAAATAATAAAAAAATAATAAAAAAATATATAAAAAATAAAATATGAACATGTTAGTTGTATCCAAAATATGTATCATTATTATACATTATTATACAAACAACACGATACACCTCAATAAAAGAGAAGGATATCTGCTTTGTAGCCTAGTCTGCATAGTCTGGAGGAATCAGTGGCCCTTCAGTTCGTGTGCACTTTAATTATTACTCCTTGGCTATGATTTTATCGAACACCATCATTGTTCACACATAATAATTCCTCTTGTGTCTCAAAGTTAACCAAAGTATTACATAATAACTGAGGTCATAAATATAGCTGCAAGGCCACGTAATGAGTTATTGTATTTATCTTCTTACATTACTGTTGGATTCCGTTTCTAGATACATTGATAATAATGAACTTGTGCTGGCAATGACCAATATATGGGTAAATGGCCAATAGTGTTGAAGCACATATATAGAGGTAACTAATAATAACGTTCAATAGTTTTCATCTCCCTGTAGGCGGTATAACATTCCTTTACATAAAAAAAAAGCAGCAGTTTCTATTATCCAGTAAAAAGTCACACGCTAGTCAAAGTACAAAAAAGGAAAACAATGATCAACATCTGCGTGAGTCACCCTAAAGAAAGTAAATAGAAACATATCCCCGAGACTATATTAATTTTGTTTGTTGGTACACACGCAATCCAAAATTTGTATCCAGGTTTTGTTGAAGTTTCGAATCATTTGACATGCTAGTGAACCAATTACAACGCTTATCTTGTATCACATTTGCTTGAACATGCTTAATACTCGATCAGGCTATTCGAAGCAATCCTGGATACATACTTTGGATTGCGAGTGTACCACGGCCTCGTCAGACTAGGCCGTGGTTGGTACAGACTGGCCAAGGTCATTCCTTCACTCTACGTACAGTACACCCTGAGGACCCCACTGTGTTCTCTAGGAATAGTTCGATCGTCATAAATTTCATCTTCGGAGTCACTGATTGTAGATTGCCTGTTTATTTTAGCATGTACACACCAAGGAACACACACACACACACACCTCACATAGAGACAGGCACAAGCTGTCTCTCCAAGCCCCTACCGCCATGTAGTAGTAAGACCAACAGCCACCAGTGCTTGACAAACACGCTCTTTGAGTCGTGTGGTGATGAGAACACCAAGGTAAACAACCCGCAAACACACAAACAACCAAGAGAGTGAGAACAAACACATACACGCGCACACATACACGCCAGCACACGAACGAACACACTCAATAGACACACAAACACACACACGCAAGCACAAGAACACACACACACACACACACACAGCAGTAAACAATAGAAATACAGACAGAATATATAGGTACACAGACAATAAAAACCCAATACCCGGCCATGAATACAATCCCATAATTCTAACCACGGTGCCTGAACAAACAAAAATATTAATGGCCCAGTGAGTTCCATTGGCGATCCAGTGACCTACATACATGACTAAGGAGTGAACGAACGGACCCACCCTTCCCATCTATCTAATTATACGGGGAATCCACATGACTTATACGGAGGAGGAGCAGAGGGTCCACACTATACAATTCTTTCCGATGTGGCTTAGGATACGTGGAAATTACTGTGCTTGACTGAGGGAGGGAGAGGACGTACCCATAATCTCCATCTTCCTTATTATAAAGAGACTCCACGTGTCGTATACAGTAAAGGATACAAAGGGTCCAAACTTTACTTCCGATGTGGCTTAGGATACGTGGAAATTACTGTGCTGGACTGAGGGCAGAGGACGTACCCACCCTTCCTCCCCCTTCCATGCTCCTTCCTTCCGACACAGGGAATTTACAAGATTATAATCATACGTGAGGGAGAGGACACACATCACCTCCCCATGTCGCTTAGTTTACGGTGACTATAATATCTGTTTGGGAGAGGCTACACTTTCTGTCTACTGAGTGGGTGGGGGAGGGGGGGTGGCGGGTAAGATGGTGTGTCTGTTCATTAATTTGCAGCATAATATTCCATTAAGTTAAATCTCGAAACAAACTTCCCTCAGTGTAGGTGTTACTTTGCTCACACAGACTGATGGAAAAAAAAAAAAATCAGAACTGGTTTGGTCAAATCAGGCTAAGTTAGTTGAGGTTTAATCAAGTTAAGTTTGGTTTTGATTAGAAAATCGTGTAACTTTTCGAATTAAAAATGACAGTGTGAGTGAACATTTGCGCAGGAGAAAACAAAGTGATATTCCCTTTACCCTTAGACACTTGGGACTAATAATACAGACTGACCATAGTCCAAGTCTGGTCTTTGTGTCCCTGGGGAGTAGAGGTTAGAATCGCTCGGTCCACACAAGCCAACACTCAATAGCATTCATCAAGGGCGGGCAATTATGCAGACTTAAAACGTGAAATTATGATAAGCTTTTAAAACAGGCCATGAGTGAACGAGATGCAATTACCACATTCTAATTAGGATAGTGGGTGGTCAGTCAGGGGTCAGCGATCAGGGACGGGGTCACGCAATGCGCTAGATTAAGGAAATTGGTCTAATAGGGATGTTTTTGTCGTGCCAGCGGAGGTAATATGATTCAAGGAGGAAAAGTTGGTGTGGTCAGGGCTGGGGGTGACCGTCATGGAGGAAGGAAGAGGCACCACTAATTACCCAGGGTTGACTCACCAATTTCAGACCGGAGTTCGTGCTTACACATTACAGTGTTTGTTTGTTTGTGTGTGTGTGTGTGTGTGTGTGTGTGTGTGTGTGTTTGTTTGTTTGTTTGTTTGTGTGTGTGTGTGTGTGTGTGTGTGTGTGTGTGTGTGTGTATTTGTGTGTGTGTGTGTGTGTGTGTGTGTGTGTGTGTGTGTGTGTGTGTGTGTGTGTGTGTGTGTGTGTGTGTGTGTGTGTGTGTGTGTGTGTGTGTGTGTGTGTGTGTGTGTGTTACAAGAAAACATATACCCAGTAAGCATGTTACTCTTACACAAAGGCTGACAGTATTTTGCCTCTTTCTGTGATGAACACCAGACGATTTTTCTTATTGAAGCGAATGACTTGTGATGTCCAAGTACGGGTTTCACTTATTCAGATTAACTGTTGTATCACAAAACTAGAGCAATGGCAAGTGAGAAAAATAACAGAATATAAAAACGTTCCCTAAGCGATGAAAAGTCTGATTAATACAAACATTTCAATCACCGGAGTATTAATTAGGATTAGCAGTGCATGGAAGGGTTGTCAGGACTCGTAAGGCAGTCAGTCACTCGAGCGGAGGAAAGTTAACGAACCTAATGAGCGGTTTGGGTAACTCGATGGTAAAACAGAAACCTTGTGTCGAAATTGTTAATAATTATTCAGCACAATTACTTTATAAAGACGCAGTGTCTCCCCCTCATCGTGGCACATTTTTTTTTCGCTCTGAACACACAAATTATCAGCTATTACTTCATGACAATAAGTTTACACACAAGAAGGGTGAAGAACGAAGGACCGTCCGACCTGCAATATTAAGCCCTTTGTGGTCCCTTGCCTTAATTAATAACCTTCGTGATGTCGATGACTATAAAGTCTATTTACCGTCGCTTACAGTATATATTTTCGTCCGTGAAAAGTGGCAGGGAAATCATTCCGTATGACGCGTGGTGATATCAATCAGCATATAATTAACAAAAGTTGTTCTTTATAAACTCTGAATATTTCCACCCGACTACAATTATGAACTGGTGGGAAGATATTACTATTTAGGCAATTCCTTTGCTTAGCACTTCAGACAAGTATTGAAAGACTTAGGGTGGTTTTATTAAACTTTATCTTCGACGAAGAGTTCTCTTCGTCACTTAGTTCCCATTATTTTGCAATGCGAATAAGGCGACGAAAACTATTTTCTTCGAAGAGAAAGTTTAATAATAGCACCCTGAGTGTACTAGCCAAAACAAAAACCTTAGCAAGTCTACGTGAGCCAAGCATGAACATAAGAAAATGCGCATAAATTTTTCATTTCATATATATATAAGCAAACATTCATGAAAATAACGATGTATACTGACTAGGAATGGCACTGAAACATAATAAAGCACATGAGAATATAATTTATCAGTAAAGACGTTAAAATGAAGTACGTCCACCAATAGTAAAAACATGATTAATTTTTACGGTCGACAGCACGGTTTCTACTCAACTCCTCCCGGCACAATAAAAATACATGATGTAAAAATAATCCTTGAATACTGGCAAAAAAAAAAAAAAACATCTTACACAAACAACCATGCAAGTAGAATACATCTGATGCCTGAATGAGACCTGACAGAGAATTAATATAAAGCTGAAAAACCGTACTTATTTCTATTAAGCACGGTGGGCTGACGTGCATTTGCGTATTCGACTGTACTCTTATTTTCTCTTCCTTTCACAATGGAGACTATATTCAGTGTCTT
Source organism: Petrolisthes cinctipes (assembly GCA_033782935.1). Classification (NCBI taxonomy): domain Eukaryota; kingdom Metazoa; phylum Arthropoda; class Malacostraca; order Decapoda; family Porcellanidae; genus Petrolisthes; species Petrolisthes cinctipes. The sequence continues at coordinate 23,834 of JAWQEG010007946.1, forward strand.
CTACCAGCTTTAACTCGCGGATCAGAAATGACAAGAGAAGAATAGCGACGACCACTCTCAATGGAGACACTGATGCAGGGGAATGGCTGGAGGTGGATGTAAGAAGCTGCAATATGAACACAGACAAAAGTACAAATATATATACATATTTTTTTTGGGGGGTAAGGCAACATTCTGGGGAAAATTACCCACTCATGCCTGTGCCCGGAAAACTCAGGAGGAAAAAATCACGAGACCATATGCAAAACTAATAATGTTGATACACAAGACTCCTCCATAAGGTAGGAAGGTCATAAAGGTCATAGGGGGAATACAGGGAATGCCAGGTTCATAACTTAATAATCGGTACAATGTGACAATCAGGCAGAGGATATGGTACAAAAGGCCACGCTGTTACTGTCTGTGTCTAGTTATATTTATATCTCATTTGGTTAGTGGCAATTTGTTTCAATGGTTTGGGTAAATTGTGAGGATGCCTGAATAGGAGTGAAATGTCAATACAGATTAGTTCTAAGTTGCTGTTTCTTTCTCCAAACCGACTCTCTTATTGACAAGAACAATTAAAGTAATAAAAATAATAATAACTAATAGTAGCAATAATAATAATAATAATGGTAATAAAAATAACAACAACAATAATAATAATAATAGTAAATAATAATAAATAAAAGAATAGCAACAGTAACAACAATAACCCACCATAATAAAGACAGCATAAGGAACTTCAACAACAACAACAACAACAACCCACCATAATAATAACAACAGAAAGTAAAGGATATTGTGAACGTAGAGACTGAGTGAGAAAACTAGAGTACTATATTCCCTTTTCACTTCTGGAGGCAACACACTCAACGCCACTCTCACTTCTTGACGTCTTTACTCTCTGCCAACTCGAGTGATTTATGCTTATACTCTTTCTCATGTAGGCACTGCGAGGAACCGAGGCGTGACGGGGAGTACGGTACTAAGAATACTTTTTGTCTGCGCTATCTGGTACACGTACAGTACATTACTCCTTCTCATCTTCCACATTAAAATGAATCGATATGTACTCCATTGATTGTACACCATGTTCTGTCGCAGGAATATAAATATGTATGTGGAGATCATCAATATGACTCGTGGTGTTCTTTCGGTAGCTTCAGCATTCGTCTCAGTTATTATTCATATCCCACCATCAGCTCATTCATACTAAGCAACACAAATCTTAAGGGAATTTTTTTTTTTGTAGGCCATACCTCCATTAACATGAATTTCGCGCACACACACACACACACACACAGAAAGTAATGAGGAAGGGTGTAATCATAGAGTGAAGGAAGAAGAGCGTAGGGAGAGGAGAAAAGGAGGAACAAGAAGGGAGGGAGAGAAGGATTTTGAAATGTGAGGGAAGGGAGTAAGTGAGAGAAAGATGGCTGGAACAGGGTAGGACGAATGAAGGAGGGGGAAGAGAGGGAGAAGGTGGGACAAGAAAGGGGTGAGGAAGGGGAACAGGAAGAGTGTGTTAAGGTGGGAGGGAAGAGAGATAGAGAGATGAAAATGGGATAGGGAGGTGGGAGAGGAAGAGAGAGAGAGAGATAAGATGAGATAAGGAAGTGGAGGAGAGAGAG
>JAWQEG010007947.1:0-37500 GCA_033782935.1 Petrolisthes cinctipes
AGGGAGAGGGAAGGGGAGAGATAGGGAGGGAAAGGAGAGGGAGGGTGAGAGAAGGAAGGAAATGGGGAAGAGGAGAGAAGAAGGAAGGAAAGGGGAAAAGGAAGGGGAGAGAAAGGGAGGGAGAAGGAAGGAAAGGGGGAAAATGGAAGGGAGGGAGAGAAAAGGAAGGAGAGGGGGAAAAGGGAAGGGGAGAGAGAGAGAAGGAAAGGGGAAGAGGTGTAATTACGTAACACATAAGGAAGAGAAAAGGAAGGAGGGGAAGGGAGAGAACAATTGATAAACAAGAAAGGAAGGAAGGAAGGAAGGAAGGAATGAATGAAGAAAGGAAGAAATAAATAGAGAAAGAACGGAAGGAAGGAAGAAAAAAGAAAGGAAGAAATAAATAGAGAAAGAAAGGAAGGAAGAAATAAAGAAAGGAAGGAAGAAATAAAGAAAGGAAGGAAGTAAGAAAGGAAGGAAGAAAGAAAGAAATGAAGGAAGGAATAAATAGAGACAGGTAGAAAGAAAGTAATAGAGAAAGAAAGGAAGGAAGGAAGGAAGAAATAAAGAAAGGAAGGAAGGAAGAAATAAAGAAAGGAAGGAAGTAAGAAAGAAAGGAAGGTATAGGGTAGGAGAGGTGAACAGGAAGTCAGAATAAAAATAGTGCAAAGGGCAGAGAGGAAAGGGATGATTAGCAAGAAGGTAGAATAAAAGAGGGGAATGAGAAAATGGGGGATTATTGAAGACGAAGGAGAGAATGGAGGAATAAAGTAAGAAGGAAAGAGTAAGAAGGAAGGAAGGAATGGGTTGAAAAAGAAAGGAGGATAAAAGGAAGGAAAGGAGGAGAGAATGGAGGAACAGAGTAAAGCAGAAAGAGTAAGAAGGAAGGGAGTAAGGAGTGAGGAATAGGGTGAGAAGGAAAGGAGGATAAAAGGAAGGAAAGGAGGATGAAAGGAAGGAAAGAAGGAAGAAGTAAGGAAAGGGATGGTAAGAAGGAAGGGAGTAAGGAGTGAGGAATGGGGTGAGAAGGAAAGGAGGAAAGAAGGAAGGAAGTAAGAAGGGATGAATGGGATGGTAAGAAGGAAGGGAGAAAAGAGTGAGGAATTTATTTATTTATCTATTTAATTGGGTTATATGAATATGCTTCTTGACACCTCTCTCTCTCTCTCTCTCTCTCTCTGGTTTCTCGATGTCTAAAATTTTATATCTATTTATCCTTCTCCTCCTCCTCTTCTTCCTTCTCCTCCTCCTCCTCTTCCCCCTCCTCCCTCCTTCTCTTCCTCTTCCCCCTCCCCCTCCTCCTCCTCTTCCTTCTTCTTCCTCTGGCTAACCTAAGAGTAAATCAATACTTTATTTTACTCCATACATTAATGACAACATTGTAACTCTTATGTGTGGGTTAGTTAAATTATTATTATTATTATGGGACAACTAATGTATACTCTCTCTCTCTCTCTCTCTCTCTCTCTCTCTCTCTCTCTCTCTCTCTCTCTCTCTCTCTCTCTCTCTTTTCAGTTTTCCTCCTCTTTCCTCATCTTCTCTCTCTCTCTCTTTTCAGTTTTCCTCATATATCTCTCTCTCTCTCTCTCTCTCTCTCTTCTTTTACCTTTCCTCCTTCCCCTTCCATTCAATCACTTTCCCTGTTCCACCCCCCTTCCCTTCCCTTCTCTTCCCCTCTTCCCCTCCCTTCCCCCCCACCCCGCTTCCCCCCCTTTCCCTCCCCCCCATTTCGTGTGATATATGGAACCCCCTTCCCTGATGAATCATCTCCCTGTCATAGCCCAATGTTGTTATGGTAGTAGTTGTGGTTGTATGGTAGGTGTGTGGTTGTGGTTGTATGGTAGGTGTGTGTGTGTGTGTTGGTTGTATGGTAGATGTGTGTGGTAGATGTGTGGTTGGTGTGTGGTTGGTTGTATGGTAGATGTGTGTGTGTGTGTGTGTGTGTGCGTGTGTGTGTGTTATGGTAGTAGTTGTGGTTGTATGGTAGGTGTGTGTGGTTGGTTGTATGGTAGGTGTGTGTGGTTGGTTGTATGGTAGATGTGTGGTAGATGTGTGGTTGGTTGTATGGTAGATGTGTGTGTGTTGTTATGGTAGTAGTTGTGGTTGTATGGTAGATGTGTGTGGTTGGTTGTATGGTAGATGTGTGTGGTTGGTTGTATGGTAGATGTGTGGTTTTGGTTGGTTGTATGGTAGATGTGTGTGTGGTTGGTGTGTGATTGGTTGAATGGTAGGTGTGTGTGGTTGGTTGTATGGTAGATGTGTGTGTGTGGTTGGTTGTATGGTAGATGTGTGGTTGGTTGTATGGTAGGTGTGTGTGTGGTTGGTTGTATGGTATGTGTGTGTGGTTGGTTGTATGGTATGTGTGTGTGGTTGGTTGTATGGTAGATGTGTGTGGTTGGTTGTATGGTAGATGTGTGGTTGTGTGTATGGTAGATGTGTGGTTGTATAAAGGATGTGTGGTAGATTTGTGGTTGAATGGTAGGTGTGTGTGGTTGGTGGTTGTGGTTGGTTGTATGGTATATGTGTGTGGTTGGTTGTATGGTATATGTGTGTGGTTGGTTGAATGGTAGGTGTGTGGTTGGTTGTATGGTAGATGTGTGTGTGTTGTATGGTAGGTATGTGGTTGGTTGTATGGTAGATGTGTGTGTGGTTATATGATATAGATGTGTGGTTGTATAAAGGATGTGTGGTTGGTTGTATGGTAAATGTGTGTGGTTGTATGGTAGGTGTGTGTGTGTGTGTTATGGTAGTAGTTGTGGTTGTATGGTAGGTGTGTGTGGTTGGTTGTATGGTAGATGTATGGTTGGTTGTATGTTAGATGTGTGTGGTTGGTTGTATGGTAGATGTATGGTTGGTTGTATGTTAGATGTGTGGTTGGTTGTATGGTAGATGTGTGTGTTGTATGGTAGATGTGTGGTTGGTGTAGATGTATGGTTGGTGTATGGTGGATCTCTCTCTCTCTCTCTCTCTCTCTCTCTCTCTCTCCTCTCTCTCTCTCTCTCTCTCTCTCTCTCTGTAGGTGTTGGTAAATCTGGAGCAACTAATTCCTACAAACTATTCCAAGCAACAACACATAACCATTAGTTTTGTTAATTAATTTGATCCTGTTTCCTTGCATATATACTTAGGAGGAATAAATGTATGTATCCAAAATATGTATCCAAAATATGTATCCAGGCTTGCTTCGAATAGCCTGATCGAGTAATAATTAGGGGGTAATTAATTCACTTTTGTTACATTGGAGTGCCTTGATTCCTCCAAAGTATAATTTTATGCCAGGAAACAGGACCAGATGAACAAAATTAATGGTGTTCTGTTGTTGCTTGGAATAGTTTGGAGGAATCAGTTGCTCCAGATTTACCAACACTGAATTTCCTCCTTAATTAAGCGAGCTCAAGTAAATATGAAACAGGATAAGCGTTGTAATTGGTTCACTAGTATGTCAAATGATTCGAAACTTCAACAAGACCTGGATACAAATTTTGGATTGCGAGTGTACATAAGAGATACAGTACTATCCCCAGAAGTATTTTCACACCACGAAATAAACGCACTGTAAAGAAAACACACGTAAACGCAAGAAAAATATATAAGATAAATAAATAAATACCAATAATGAAAATTAGATTAAACAAGTTGACACAACACGACGCATTAAAAAAAAAAAAAAAAAAAAAAAAAACTGTTGAATTGAAAAGATAAAATGAATGTCCACACGAGAGGTAGAATGATGAGAATGATGATAATGGTGGTGATGGTGGTGGTGGTGGTGGGAGGCATTATGACTGGTTAGCGAACAATGATTTATGGGAATGAATTGGTGATTAATGACATTTGGTGGAGAGAGAGAGAGAGAGAGAGAGAGAGAGAGAGAGAGAGAGAGAGAGAGAGAGAGAGAGAGAGAGAGAGAGAGAGAGAGAGAGAGAGAGAGAGAGAGAGAGAGAGAGAGAGAGAGAGAGAGAGTTGTCACACATTAGGAAACTCTTCTTAAATTTAAAATATCCAAGTTGGTTCATATAGAAAGCATATTATTTTAGAACTAGGAAATCCTCTTCTGTTCCCAAGCCTCCATCCCTTCACAAGAAAACCATATGTAAGGAGTCCCATATGTTTCCACAGTCTTGATGTTGTGAAATCAGTCAGTCACAATATGGACGTAAATCTTGCCTTCAAATATATACACCTCAACCATAAAGTCCAAGTTGGTAAAAAAAAAAACAATGACATCCCAACACCAACACAATCCATAAATGTAATTATTGTATTCTTGTATAACAATATATAGGTGAAACACGACATGATTTAAACACACGTATAAAATAACACAAATATGCCTGCAAAACTCACAACACAAATAATGCACTGTTTGTCCACTCAACAACCATGTCATCAACTGGTCTGATCCACGGTGAAAAAAAAAAAAAAAAAAAAAAAAAAAAAAAAAAAAACTGGTTAGTGTACAAAACAAATAATTTTTAAAAACTCGGGATAGTAGAATCAGTGTACCGTAAATTAAAACAATAGATAATTTCAACAACTGTGAAGACACATACAAATTAATTCCTATCACGAGACATTCAGTAGAAAAATCCCTACCTACCTACCTACCAACCCCCAATATCAACACCAGTGAGCTACACCTGGTCCTACTGTAACACCACCACCCCCTGCTCCCCGCCCCCCTCTGCAAACCCCATCATCTTGTATAAAACAGGCCTCTCCATCCACTGTATGTCATTCTCTCTTTGACAATTATTCGCCAAAACTGTATGGTAATATAATTATCTTTTCGTCTACCATTGTGGGTTAGTGTCGGTAAAATCTGCCCTGAACATATGAACTACTTATGACAACCACGAAAGTATAAAATAACCTTAATTCACTTACCTTTTAATTTAAGTGAAGGAGGAGTGTGACGAGGTGAGATGAGAGTACTGTACAGTCACGAGCACTAATAAGTATCCAGGTGTGCTTGCTTCGAATACCTAGAGACAGAAAATAAATGTACAATAAGATCTCCATTGGAATTAGTTGGTTGGTGAATTGGACTGATCAAAGCTTCAACCAAAGTTGTTTTATTATAGTAATGTTATTGACTGTACTCTATGATTGACAAGGTGAAGCAAGGCTGTAAGTGAAGCAATGGTATAAATTACAAAGTGAAACAGTTGCATGAAACACAAAGTGAAAATACTATGAATTAAAAAGTGAAACAATACTATGAATTAAAAAGTGAAGCATACTATATGAATCATAGTAAACTGAGTGAAAGACATCTACATATCACACCAACAGGAACTGAGGTAAAGTACAGTATTTATCATTAAAATTAAAGGCTGGTAAATCTGGAGCAACTGATTCCTCCAAATAATTTCAAGCAACAGGACACCATTATTCTTTAAAATCTGGTCATGTTTCCTGGCATACTTAGGAGGAATTATGACACTCCATTGTACCAATAGTATGTTACCCCCTTTAAATAGATCCCATTACACTGAACAAAATTAAAAGAAATAATTAATGGGATGTATAGGCTACACTTTTAATACACTGGAGTGCCTTATTCCTCCAAAGTATGTCAGGAAAGTTGTGTGTTTTGTTCCAAGCATTTTGAAGACAGCCAATTCATGAACTCTGACAAGAAGCTGATTGTGTGGAATGCTGTCCCAACAAAATTTGATGTACCCAATCCTCCTCCTCAAGTGACAAGCAAGAGACCACCTCCTACAGTGAGGGATCCCATTCCAAGTAAAAAAATCAAAGTTGCTTGCATCTCATACTGACAGTGAGTATTTTTTTTAATTTTTGGGTCATAACGATGGATAGAAACATTGTCAATTAGACAAAATTTATCTGATCCTCCAAACCTGTAATTTAAAAACGTCAAACTGTGACCTAACCTGGGCCAATAATTATTCATTTTTACCCTTGGCTAGTATGACCTTTTGCCAAAATAATACCATATTTTTTAGTGAAAAAGAATATTGTAATCTGCTGATGCATGCATTTACCTTAACAAATAATGTTCAAGTTAACTATGACTTTGTTACATAATTACATGTACTCCTAACCCAACCTAACATTGTACCATATACTGTACAGTACAGTATATTATAATGTTGTAAACTGTAATTTCTATTACTACATTTATGTTCCTAACATAACGTACTGATGAATATATTGTACACCAAGAAAAGATATCTGTGAATGGCTATATTATAGTCTATAATAAAAATGGCTATCTTCTTATCTGTATAAATACAATGATGTTTCATGAATAGTATTCCACACAACCTTATTTTCTATGAAGTTTCACTAATTTTTTGTACTTCTTTACGGTGTGTTAGAAAATAACATAATTGTATAAATAGGGACCTTTCAATGGCCTATTACGCCATGTAAAGATACTGGGGAAGTAGGGAGGTGAGCCTGTCAAGTGTCAATGACGAGCGGTAAAATGTACTTACTAATTATATATTTTTTTTCTGAAGATTACTAAGGAAGCAATACAAGTTAGTACATCATTAACTGTACATGTATAATATTAAATAAAACGTATTATTACAATCTCCATAAGCGATAACACAGCAAGTAGCATTTGTGTGTGTGTGCATGTCGTCAGCCAGCACCACTGTTCCCACTGTTACATTTTCCCCATAAGGCATAAGGGCTGTCGTGAGTTTCCCCTCTTATCCTTTTATGCTCTTTGCTGTTACGACGGCTCTATTGTTGTTCTATGGAGCCATCGTACCGGTACCAGGCCATTATATGCATGCACACACACACACACACACACCAGCCTGCTTCCCTGACCTCACACACACACACAAACCTTATAGCTGCGTCCCTGCACTCACTCACTCACTCACACACACACACACACACACAAACCTAGCTGCGTCCCTGCCCTCACTCACACACACACACACACCAACCTAGCTGCGTCCCTGCCCTCACTCACTCACACACACACACACACACACCACCCTGCCCCTCTCCACACACACACACACCACCCTGCCCCTCCCCACACATACACACACCACCCTGCGTCATTGCCCTCTCACATTCACACACACATAGACGAAGAAATAAATGGTTAAGAAAATAATCACATCCTATATAAGGCCTAACGTTACCTTGGAATATGCTGTAGTAGTATGGAACCCACATTTAATTAAACATATCACCAAATTAGAAAAAGTACAAAGAGCAGCAACAAGATGCATGGCTACCAAGTCTATGAGAACTAAGCTATGAAGAAAGACTAAAGATTCTAAAGTTACCTAAACTGGAAGAAAGACGAAAGAGGAGATTATGGTTTATAAATGTGTCACAGAAAAAGAAAGGTAAATATTGCGATTATCTGCGTCCTCCATTTTCACACTTTCTGTCAATGAAATCACCCATTTCTTTTCCCTTTTTATTTTGGAGACTGTTATATTATGTGGAAATACGTAAAAACATGAATAACATTTGTATGTATTTACTTTGAAATCGGAGGACGGCTTTCCTAGCGGATTCCAGACTTCCCGCCCCTGAGTGCAGTGTTGCCAGACCTTCCGTAATTTTGCCAAGGGGTTCTGGTAACACTGTCCGCCCGACCTCAGTTCGTCCCTTCGATACAAATGTCAAATACAAATACAAATACAAATACAAATCTTAAAATTGAAATATCTAGCAAAGAATACATTTCCACAAGATAATTCCACTGAATATTGATAAAGGTAACCGAACCCTACCTAACCAGTAGTTCGCCGGCGCAGATAATACCAATATTAGCTAAAAGAAAAGATAGATTGTCCTATAGAGAACTTGTGTCAACAAGGAATACCTACAATGAGAGGACATAGTAAGAAATTAAGTAACAGGGGAGACAAAGATGTACAGAAATAGTAATAGACGAATGAAACAAATTACCAGAAGTAGTGGTGTGTGCCAAACACATACATAACTTTAAAGAAAAATATGATAATCGGGTTTCAAAATACGGGACATTACGAGCTTGACTTAATCTTGTAAAGATAGAAATAGGTAAGAACATTAATTAGGTAGGTAAAATCCACCCGGCTTCCCTACACACACACACACACACACCACCATACGTCCCTGCCTACCCCCATGATAGCAAGCATAATTATTATTATGGCAAAACACATATTACTTCTCTCTGACTCTGACATCAACACAAAGACATTCCCGGATTCCGAATTAACCTTCTCGCTAACGTTGATGGTACATACCTGCTTACAACGGCCATATATCGCACGTAAACCAATAACGAAGGAAGATGAACGCACACACACCAGTGACACCACAATCACCACTTTGCTTTCAACTCAAGGCTCCAACATGGCCGAGGTGTGGATAATGCAATGCCCGCGTAGTTTAAAAAGATCAATAATTCTTTGGTAAATAACTACATTGTTATGTAATACTGTGAATAACGATTACGTGACAGACTATAGTATAAGTAATACAAATACGTGATATAGACGGGACTTGCTGATATTTGTTCTGCTTACCAAATAATAATAATTAAGGGTCATGTGATGTGATGTTTTTTATACAGTAAGTATGGTTCATTTATTATTCACTTTGAGTATCATAATTAACCAGTGAAGATATCATATAATGATATGTTTAGTGTAAGCTGTATCCACCTGCATATGTAATAATACAAGGAAAATTGTCATGGTGTTATAAAAAGGAAGCTTGTTTCCTTTGTTGCTGACGTACAGTACGTACTGTACTTAACTCTTCCTAGACAATATTATCTTCAACTGAACTCAGTACTTAACTCTTACAACTGTAATTCCAACAGTATGTTCATGGTAAACATATAGTTTAGCCACAGAAAAGAAAAATGCAATATGTTTTACCATTTTTTTTAAACACAGGGGTACAACAGGTAAATTCAATTAAGTCTTTTACAAATGCACACTACATTCACACAATATTTGCTTTAGCTGTACATACAGTACATGAGATATTTGTCAGGCATAGGACTATTTTTCATTATTCTCCATTACTAATACAGAAATATAGATAATCATAATTATCCATTGTAGCCTACTTACAAATAAATCAAATAAATGTGGAAAACATAAAACAAGTTGACAGAAACAGCATATCTGCTGCTAAGCATTAAATTCAAGATTTGTCACCACAAAAACGCAAAATTTAAGCTCACATTAAAGTAAAAATAATTTGTTCATGAATTCATTGTACAGTAGATAAAAATAAATGAGCAGCGTATCATAAGCTGGATCTGTATGTACCAAGTTACACATTAATTTCGTAAGATAATATATAGATAAACTGTAGTTTTAAATATACTGTATATATTTATATTCTCACTGAGTTTATTCACTCAAAAACACTCCAAAACGTGAGTAAATAAAAGAAAATACATGCACAAAATGCATACAAACCTCCTCTGACTGAATATTCTTGTCTCTAATTTCCCGCCAAACTTGCCAACCAATCAGAGCCCAGCACTGCCAAAAGACTCGTTTTATATTATCTTACCAAATTAATATACAAGTAATTACCTTGCTACAGAGCCTATGTATGATTTGCTGCTCATTGATTATTATCTACTGTACAATGAATTCATGAACAATTTATTTTCTATATTAAATTAAAATTAACTTATTTTAAATAAAACTTCAGTAGTTCTTTTAAATTAATTAAACTTCAGATGTTTTAAACTAAACTTCAGCAGGTGTATTTAAATTAAACTTCAGATGTTTTAAATTAAACTTCAGGTGTTTTAATTTGAAGTTCAGTTGTTTTAATATAATGGTGAAAAGGTGTAGTTCATTATCACTTAATTAAGGATCCTGTGATCGTGTATGAAAATTGGAGGTTTCTAATTCCACCTGACCATCATGCCACGAAACAACTTCCTACCATATAGGTGTGTGTGTTTCGTGACAATATTCGAAGGACTCATTTATCTCTAATTTTCTAACTTCATCACACTGGGTCCCTTAAGGAAAGCATAAGTCAGTCTGTATATTATCTTCAAACTACCTTTTCTCTCCTCACTGTACGATTATACCCGTAAAATGCAGGCAAATCTGAGGAAATACTGTACAAGGAAAATGACAGCCTCTGAATGCTTGTGGTTGAGACGAGAAGGACCAATTAAACTCACCCACTGTTCCAGTCATTTCCAGCCAAAAATTGTAATGGGTTAAATTGCTTAAAGAGGGAAGTACTATATATAGTAGTGTTAATTGTTGGTTAATCTGCAGCAACTGATTCCTCCAAACTATTCCAGGCAGGCAGGCAACAGAACACCATTATTTTTGTTCATCTGGTCCAGCTGTTTCCTGGCATATACTTTGGAGGAATTAATCAATATATTCGAATGTAACAGGAGTGAATTTATCACCTTAAATAATAATAATAATAATAATAATAATAATAATAATACTTTGGACCAAAATCAGTGTATTGGGGATGAAAAGATAGCGAAATATTCAGACCAGCTGCAGTAAAGTTGAATTTCGTTAAGGCATTTCGGAATCCTTGTTAACAGTTGCCGCTCTGCAAATTATTATCTTTTATTAACACAGTATAATTATATGTAAGTCTTATAGCATGAAATGATTGGTATTTAATTCTCTGTTTTAGTAGAAATGTAATTCCTTTTAACCTCTTACTTTCTCTAGCTCTTTATCCTTTTCCCTCGCCACCTCTCCTCCCTTCCCACACATTCCAATTCCAATACATTTTTTTCTTATCGTTGAATCAGAACTCTTATCGCTACCAGTATTTTTGTCGCCATTCGGATCAACCCCCCCCCCCCTCAACTCTCTCTCTCTCTCTCTCTCTCTCTCTCTCTCTCTCTCTCTCTCTCTCTTGTCAAAAGAGAGGAAGGTGCTCATTAAGAGACTTCACTTGTAAACAAATTTGCACTTCCTTCCTCCTCGTCCCACGTCTCCTCCGTTTTTTAAATGATACAGACAGAAAAAATTGAAAATGTAGAAATATATAATAAAAAATACGAAAAATGCGGAATAAAGTGAAAGAAACAATGGTATATATATATATATATATATATATATATATATATATATATATATATATATATATATATATATATATATATATATATATATATATATATATTGGTCTGTGAACGGAAAAAACAAACTAATGTATTGGAGAAACAAATATATTGGATTTATATCGTGTTTTTTTCTTTCCTATAAGTTAAAAAAGTAAAGTGTGTAACAATTAGTGCCTGAAGTTCATATTGTAGAGAACACTGTATAATGACTAGGGTCATTATACCGTGGTAGAGAATGTCATTATATTTCCAACCCTCCTGTGATTGAGTGAATTCCACCAACCAACCAACCTTGATTTATGAGTGCTGAGTGATATTCATTTGTCTGTGGTATTCGTCTCGGCAACTAAGCTCTTAATTAACTTACCTGTTGGTTCTCCCACATTACCCTAGAGTAGTTTTGTGTGTGTGTGTATGTGTGTAGTCATTGGATTTTCATGGATCCCGCCTACCCTTATGTTACTCAAACGTATTTCCTTATGTTTAATAATGAATAGTTAAATAGTAATAGTTCTTGAACACTCAAAATTTAGTTTAAAATCTGCTAAACTTTTGATATAAATAAGCTGTCACTGCCACGGCCCGCATATTATCAGAGGGGCAAAGACGATAGCCGTCCCGGATGACTTGAGGCACGGCTGCATCATTACTGTAGTAATGTATCTGGCCACCTTGGACATTATAGAGTATGGATGGAGTAAGGGGTTTGCACCACTGTTGTAGTGATAGAAGGTCTTCATGGGGCCTAATATCCATATTCCCTCACTTGTTAGGGACCCACATATGTCTAAAGGGCCATTAATCCCTTATTGGTGACAGGGCCTAAATTTATATAAGGAACTCTAATATTATATGTGTTGCTATTGGGGGGCCCCCAAGGACTCCTATATAATTATAGTACTTGTTATTAAATATTATATTAGGGACCCTCGTGGTGCTGATCTGGTTATTACTTATAAGTGTAGAAATCCACGGAAAAGGAAGCATTATCACTGGTGTTTATTATTTCTTTACAAAACCAGAGTGCCACGTAACATAAGAATATTCTGTACAAACCTGTAAAGGCCCCGTTGAAAAGGTGGTAAACAAAAGCTCCGTTGAAAAGGCGATATTTTAGCAACTGTAGCTCGCCTCGCAGCATTTCACATGGCGTTTTATTTCTGTGTTTGCCAAGTATTATTCGTATTTATTTCTTAGACAGTTAGAATAATTTTGTGTTTGTAGGTCCTGGTAAGTTATTAAATGTGTTGTTGTCAGATAGTTTGGTAAATATTTAATGAATTACCGTTATTGCGTACGTTTTTTCTACCTTCATTACCCACTTATTTAGACCATTCTAAGACTATTTTCTTCTATGGCATTTTCTCCGCAAATGCCCCATTTCCAAGATAGGGCATATTCAAATGGGGCATTTTGAAATTAGCCTGACCTTACCTGACCTGACCTAACCTAACCTAACCTAGACCGCATCAGACTACCGGGACCTAACTTGGGCAAACTACCGGGAAATAATCGTGGTAAAGTACAATAAATGACAGGGGTAAAATACTGGGACCCAGCCGGATCTGGCAACACTGCTACAAAATGGTAATTCTTTCAATAAATACCGATAGTTTATATTAAATATGGATAATATGATATACTGAAACGAAATTAATAACTATGCTTGTTTTATCACTAATAACTATCCTTGTTTTGTCTTTTGTACTTGTTATTATAGTGATTCCTAAAAATAAAAAAAGTATCAATGGATTCTCCGGTAATAGTTATAAGAAGAGATACAGAAAAACGAAGATACTTAACCAATTTCGGTAAATATTGAAAGAATTACCGTTATTGCATACGTTTTTTCTACCTTCATTACCCACTTATTTAGACCATTCTAAGACTATTTTCGGTAAATATTGAAAGAATTACTGTTATTGCGTACGGTTTTTCTACCTTCATTACCCACTTATTTAGACAATTCTAAGACTATTTTCTTTTATGGCATTTCCTTTGCAAATACCCCATTTCCAAGGAATATTCATAGGAATATTCAAGGAATATCCATATTCAAATGGGGCATTTTGAAATTAGCCTGACCTTACCTAACCTAACCTAGACCACATGAGAGTACCGGGACCTAACCTGGGCAAACTACTGGGAAATAACGATGGTAAAGTACAGGAAATGACCGGGGCAAAATACTGGGACCTAGCAGGATCTGGCAACACGGCTACAAAACGGTAATTCTTTCAATAAATACACTATTTTCTTCTTTGGCATTTCTACCCCAATTTCCTTCATATTTTGGTTGTTGGTTGTTTTTTGGATAAATTTTTCTGAGTTACACATGTGAGAGATTTTCA
Organism: Petrolisthes cinctipes; assembly: GCA_033782935.1. NCBI lineage: Eukaryota > Metazoa > Arthropoda > Malacostraca > Decapoda > Porcellanidae > Petrolisthes > Petrolisthes cinctipes. The sequence goes on from JAWQEG010007947.1 coordinate 13,414, forward strand.
GACAATACATAGTTTTTCATGTGATTTGTTGTATTTTAACATCCATTTATTGTGCAAATATCCTGTTTTGGCCATACATACCCCATCACCCAAACAATGTTGGGGTAGAGCCTGGGTATTCAGGGTTTAGGTTAAAGGGGAAAAATATATTGAGTGATTGATTTAGGCACTATTTAGGAAGTGTGAAACTAAAGAAATGCGAAAAATAGAAAACCCGAGATACTTCACTTTTCATGTCTGTAGTTTTGTTGGTTACTGACGGTGGGCGCTGGGGTCGACACATCCCCACGCCTCATCTGTAGGAATGAAGAATAATAAGTAGGAGAGAAAGTAAGAATTTGTAAAGAAGGTGTATGGAAGTGAAGTTGTGGGACCTGGTGTGAGAGGCAGACCTCTGGTTAGATGGCAGAACAGAGTGGAAGAGTATGTAAAGGAGAGAAACATGAGGGGCAGAGTAGGGTTTGAACAAGTAAGGAGGGAGTGTTGGAACAGGGAGAACTGGAGACACTTCTGCCGTGGCCACCCCCTTGGAGGGAGTTCCCGGAGGGAACGAGGCGTCAGAGCTATAGATAGATAGATAGAAAGCAAGAACGAGCTATGGGAGGTAGAGGACACTCAAATCCTCACTTCGATAGACCCACCCATCACCCAAAGACTTAATACAGTAGTAAAATAAATAGGCAAATCAGTCACATTTCCATGACAGATCAGAACTTTGTGTACAATTACAATGCATAATATGAATATCAGTAGCTTTACATTGGCTGACACAACATTGAGAGAATTCCCAATAAAATCAATAGAAAATCTATGACTTAATGATTGAAACTACACTGTTATTCATTGCTGTGTCTGAAAATCTCAATGGTTGGACATACCTTTGCCCAAAAATACAACTGTAAAGAAAGGATAAAGACTAAGTGAATACTGTACTGTTTTCTAAAAGGCTTGCCATTACTGTCCAATTAATTTTTGCAGTTGCTCCTGACCCCAACATCTCTCTCTCAAGCACAGAAGATGGATGAAGAGGACGTGGTGTATGTAGCCAACATGCAGTATGAGTGGCAACTACTGGAACAGGCAGGCAGCTTACCTCTGGATATAGTACGGAACATCCTTACATCATATGTTGTTTCTGCAATTAGGACTCGAAGCACAGGTATTGTATTACCACATCTTACTGCTCTCATCAACCACAGTGAGGCCCTTATTATTACCATACAGTATCAACCACCATTGGTATCCTCTGCACCAATATAAAGGCTTAGTGAAAATGAGGGAGTGAGTAGGCAGAAAAATTACCTTGGCTTAAAGCAATTTTCAATCTTGTTGCGAGATCCATTTGGTAACTTCTATGTTGTTTCTAGGTAGAGGAAGAATTGCTCTATATGTTGGAGTGAGAGGAGTGGTAGTGGGTACCATATGGTAATAGGGGCCTCAATTATTTCTTTTGTGCTATGCTGTGAAGTATACATGAGTCTGTACATATGCACCAGTAAACACACAGACCAAGGTGAGAAAAATGAAAATGAGAGAGTTTTGGGTTGAGCTGAATGACTGTCTTGGAAGTTTTGAGAGAGGGAGGAGGATAGTGCATGTTAGGGATATGAATGGGAAGGTAGGGATTGAGAAAATAGGAAATGTAGTTGGCAAATGGGGTGTGAATGGAATAAATGAAAATGGTGAGTGCCTGGAGAATGTGTGTGCCGAGGGGGGTTGTTCCTCGCCAATACCTGCTTCGAGCACAGGCTGATCCACAGCTACACATGGAAGAGGAGAGATGAAAGGTGTATGGAAGTGAAGTTGTGGGACCTGGTGTGAGAGGCAGACCTCTGGTGAAATGGCAGAACAAAGTGGAAAAGTATGTAAGGGAGAGAAACGTGAGGGGCAGAGGAAGGTTTAAACAAGTAAGGAGAGTGTTGGAACAGGTAAAACTGGAGACACTTCTGCCATGGCCACCACCTTGGGGAGAGTTCCCGGATGGAACGAGGCGTCAGAGCTATAGATAGATAGATAGTGCTATGCTCTTTTATCCTTAAATATTTCCTTTCTTCACTAACTCAGAGACAGGACTTTTATCATGCACTCTCCTGCTCTCATCTTTCTCATTTTAGGAGGTCTATGACTAAACAGGGTGTCAGAGATATAGATTGATTGATTAATTAATTGATAACAGGCTCCGCAGCAGAGAGGTCATATAGCACCAGGAAAGGTGATAGAGAGGTGAGACAGCAAGCAGGAAGGAATTAGAAAGAAAAGAGGGACATTTGAAGAACTAAAAGGGAGTGGCTGGGGCTGAAGGGGCGCCAAAACCCTTAAAATATTACCCACATCACTACAGGCAATGGGGTCAGAGATATACTGTAGATAGATAGATATACATTATAGAGAGAAACCTAACATTCTGACTACTTATAAAAATATTTGTAAATGTATATACTGCTTTGACCAGGTCAGAGGCGATTGTCTGGTGGTGACGTCCAGTGTCCCCGCTGCAACACTCCTCGAATTGCCAATCTTCTTCAGAGTCGCCTCTTGAGCCGACCACACAATTCCCACACCATCAGGAAGATTATGAAGAAGGAACGTAACCATCCTGAAAAGTTGACTACACGAGAGAGAAAACGTCTATTGGCATTTAAACACGGTGAGAACACCATGGAAGTGACATGTTTGGTCTGTCACTATAAGACGCGGGAGAATTTCTCTGTGCCACAAAAGGAAGTGGCAAAGGACACTCTCTTAGTGGAAACCAAAAAAAAGAAAAAGAAGAAAAAGAAGTCAGTGAAAGAGGTAAATGCTGGGCTGCTTCTTTCATCAAAGACTCCAGACACTCATTCAGAGGAAGGTGGTAAATCAGAAAGTGGCAATACTTCCCAAACACCAAAACCAACCCATGTTGTTGTTGTTGCTGATCAGAGTACCACATCTCAGACAAAGCCTAAGTCAGGAAAGAAAAAATTTGAGAAAATCCCCAGAAAAGGTCAGGTTGTGGACAAGCCTAATGTGTCTGAAAAATCACACTTTGATCGAACCAATAAAAGTTTGCCGACATCCAGTCATGCGGCACATAACTTTACATCAGACAAGCTCAGTTTTAAGGCCAAGAAAGAAAGACACAAGAAGCTATCATCTCTAGGGAATGTAATAATAAAAGAAGTGACAAAGGAGAGTTCAGAGAAGAATCAGAATGCTTCCCTTGAAGACTTTCTTGGATCTTTGTTTTAATTTACAATTTTATGGACAGTTTGTAAATGAAAATAGCATTAAAAGATTCTCTAAAAACTGTTTAATTTATTAGGGATTTGGAACATTGTCATAAAATCTAGGTTTGTTTCCTGTATTCACTGTGAGAGTGTATGGCTGGATCATTAAACCTGAAGAATCCAGGGTATATGTATCTATTGCAAACACATTACAGGTACTAGTGTTATAACTGTGTTACTACACCACTCAATGGCTGGTACTGTATCATATAGCAGAAACACAATCTAACAATGAATTTTGAACATTTTTATCTTGTCCTTGTTCAAGCAAACTTTGAAATAAGCTTTCAGTCCAAATGTTAATCCTACAACACCATTTTCATAGGGCATACAGTACTCCTCCAGCATTGCCCAATCATATCTTTATGTACTGCAGTTGAACCATAAAGTGTAAATGATCTTTTCCACTGCCCTGTTGCAGTCCAGTCTGCTCATTACTTTGTGTCACAACCTCTTCTTTCCTTGATTTACTTATATATAATTTCAGTGCTTGAGGGGTAAGGGGGGATTTTATATATATGAGGGGCCTGTTCTCAGTTGCTCCAATACTTCCCATGCCTTGTCTAATACTAGAGTACTAAAGTTGTCTCATTGACTTGACTTGCTTGCCCATTTCTTTGCTCCTTGACAAATTCATTCTTGGCAGGGATGAACCCAGGATTGTCAGGACAGACTTCTGGATGTCACCTGTTAATCACAAAGGAGAGTCTGAATGATTATTAAGACTGGAAATCATACTGGAACTAATATGGTCTATCACATGCCATATATCCAATCCATTTTGCTCATTCCTCTGGCTGGCCTCCCATCCTTTTCACCACCATGATATTTGAATATTTAAAGAAAAATTTCACTGCCCAGAAACTGCTCATATTACTGCATGCATTTCAGAGGCCATCCTCTTGTAAGCTACTCCCTCCAATTTTCATATTTCCAGTTCATTCCATTTGCATTTTTTGCCCTCTGATAGGCCTAACCTGAATTACTGTATTTATTATTTGTTGAAAAGTTAGAAGTAATACTTATACACACATGTAATATTTAGGCCCTGTACACACAAGGCATTTTTGAATCACAAACCAATACTGTAGTAATGTAATGTTCAGTATATTAACCCTTAAAATGCGGGTATTACCGAGCGTTGGCACCTCTGTCTTGAGGGCCTTTTTCCCGGATTCGCGCCGACATTGACGGCTAATAGGTTGTAAACCACTCATGCTACATGAATAAATGATACAGGATATTGAAGTACAAAACTTTAACTGTCTCCTGATGTACTTGTGAAAACTAAAATGACATCTGTAGGATGGGTAGCCTCCTCACAATGACCACAAATCAAAATTTTCATATCTAAGTACGTTTTCACGCTCTGATTTTGTTATAAAACATGTCAGAATCATATTTTTCAACACAACAACATGAAATATAATGTTAATAATTTTTACGTACATATATGATAATTACAGGAAAAGCGAAGTGAAGCAAATATGTCCTCCCACCTTCCCTGCTTTGTAACACCGATTGGTAGTGGCTGGCTAGACTCTGGGTAGTCCCATCTCTATCACATGCAGTGTTGCCAGCCAGAAACTTGCATTTTATGGGGCACACTAATATAAAAACTGCGTTGTCCAATTATTTCATCACCCGTGGTCGTCCACGCTTGGTGGTGTCGATTTATCTCGTCACCTGCGGTTTAGGGGTTAATGAAGGCGCAATTTAATTGACCTTGCCTGGGATCAGCAAATGGTTTGAACAAATTTTAAATGTTCTAAGTTCATCTTCATACATTACTCGTTGTATACTGTAATGTATTTCGTGTCATATATTTGTGGCTTAAATCTAACAGAGGATATTGAAATATTGGACAAGGACATTTGCTGGTAATTCATTCATTTCTGTATAAAATATCAAATATAGGGAAAGCATCATTTGCAGGTCATGTTACACTCACAGTAACACCATCTCAGTCACTGTACTCACAGCACCAATCAATAATGCTGTATTGTCATCATCACGGCAATGGTTAAATAATATGGTTGTGAAGCACTAATATGCCAAGTAGATTTTTTGCATTATGAAGATAAGTACACAAGTATGTATGAGACTAAACTTACACTAACAAAGTAATGTAATAATAGAATGTAATGTACATGAACAGTCCTCTGCAAAATATATACATTTGTTTTTCCATTACAGAAAAATATAGATGATAAAGCATTAACTACTAAAAATACTTGATGAATTTGATTTGAAGTCTTATTATGTTAGGATGGTGTCTATAACTTGGGAAAGTAATGCTAACTTGTATCTGAAAAGCATGTTGAACAATGCAATGCTTATAAGAATTTGAAATACAGTACAGTAGTGAAGAGGATGAGGAAAGTTATTGAAATGGGGATTAGTAGTGACAGAGAGCTAAAGAGTCATGTAAAAGTAACAACAGAACCTCTCAAGATATCTGTGTATATACTGTAGCTCCCAAAACTATGGTTAATGTGTGGAGGAAGGATGGTGAAATGAACAGAACATTTTACCACCTCACACAACACCTGTCAAATAACATTGTCCGGTGTGGCAGATTGTACAACACATTATATTAACAATACTTTTGGGAGGTACACTAGGCTACAGCTGCTCCAAAAAATGTGTTTCTCTAGTGACAAGTCATCTGGAAATGTTACTTCCATGTTTTGGTTTAGCTAATCTGTTCTCATGGTAAAATAAGTTTGTGTATGCTTCTTGCTACTTTTCCCAAGTTTTATCCTCTGTGTTTTTTGGCAATAAACTTCATAGCCCATCTTTGGCTACATTCCAATATCTTATCTAGGTCCATCATCTTTAGTTTTTCACCTTCTTTAATTACTTAGCATCATCATAGCTATTAACCCTTTCTGCTATATCAGTTCTGACACTAAGAAGATAATGGAAAATGGCCGTACAAAGGAGGCAGACATATGGAACAAAGAACACAGTATAATAAAGTGGCAAGTATAGTCACGGCACAAAATCCTTGACCAGACTTCCCTTTACCCCTGCCACGACTATATAAACACTGTCATAACACACACGTAAGGAAACATACTTTACAAACATAAACAGGAAACATATGCGGTCACAGACACATGGAATGAATGACATTTAACAACTAAGGGAACAAAAACATAAAACATGGACAATAATATAACATGAATGAGGAACATACAGATACAAAAATATGATCAATAAGAGTATTGTGGCTTAAGGTGAGGTCCCCAGGGTGGCTGTGTGTGGACAAACTGGATGCTATGGATTTCTCAAAGAGGTATTGTACCAATATTGAAGGAGTCTACTTCGTGGTATTATTTGGAGGAGTTAATATCTTTCAAGTTGCTGACATCATAGACCCGTTGTTTTGATATGATTTCTTAAGGTTGAATAATATTTCTTTGACTAGTGCCAAACATTGACAACTGGGAAGCCACGTTCTCTAAGTTAACATGACAAACCTTAAAAAGAATGAAAACCACTTGACAAACAATACTGATAGAATTACATCAGTAAAGGACATTCACATGCTATCATACATTATTATAGTTGGTCCCACTATTGCAGTTTGATGTGCAAAAAATAATGCTCGGCAAAACTCCACTTACGGTACTCATAAAAAAGGAATACAGTTCTATACTGTACCCTTGTTATCCTGTAAATGACAAGTGATGGACACAATGTGCAGTATTGTATACATAAGGCACAAATGCAAAAAATACAAAAATAATAAATGTGGACAGAATACTGTACACACAAGTTCATTGTCAATGTATCTCTATTTTTTTCTTCTGTCATACTCTAGTTTAAATTCCATCAGTACAACTTGGTAGTGAAAGATACAGACCAATCACTAGATGGTAAGTGTTCTCAAGTCAGAACAGGCAAATACTTATACCTGTAGCCTATAGGAAATTAATGTACTGTAGATAAACGATGACATTTTGTAAAGGCTTATGAGTTGGAATGAATGAAGTTCTATTGGCAGGTTGACATGAGATGTAACTTTACTAAAGATGTATAGATGCTTAAAGTAATGGAGGCTTGTTATTACAGTATAATAACAAAATTAGGTGTCCAAAGCTGAAGACTTTGGAAGGCCGAGCGGAGTTCAAAGTCGTCGCTGATGATTAAAGTCACTACAGGAATATTTTCCTTTCAATCATTAGGTTATGTTTCGCTATTGGAAGAAATTACAATATGATTCTTCTTTTTTCTTTCATTAATTAGTTTGATGATGATGATATCTGATATGATCTAGGAGGAGTTAGGTTCGGACATTTTCCAAAATCTGGAGCACAAGAATTGAGGTTGACCACCAGGCCAAAAAGCTTTCCAAAATCAGGGGCGAAGGCTGCTTTGCCTTGCTCCACTTGGGATTAATGTCCTGTTTTTAAGTACATGTACAATGTATGAAAAACCCACTAAATGAACCGGACCTGGCCATTACTTTAGTTTAGACCATTGACAGTTTTAGTGAGTGTGATTCTTCAACATATTAATTTTGGTTTCATTACTCTACATCTACATATTGCAATAAGGTCAACATAAAATTATTGGATCTCAGTCTTTCATATACACAAATAATCAACTCTGGAACATTTTACCTCCATCCATCTTTCCATTATACAGGACTGTATTATGACTTTCTCTTTCAGTGGCAATGTTTCTAGGAGTATTGAATGAAACTGGACATGATTTTGGACTTCACTCACTTGTTTTATCTCACAGGTGAGGACAATATGTAGGTTTTCACCCTTAAGTCCTCATCTTCTTTATTATAGATAAAGAAGTACCATCTACATTCATACCAAATGTTTGAAATTATTATTTCATTATTATTATCACACCAATAACCATCTGATCTTATGTAGCATAATATGGTTTTTAATATTTATACGAGTAATTATAAATTGTATCATACATATATATCTATGCTCTGTATTGCACATTTCTAAAAATGAGGAATGCTGTATGAAAGAAGTAGCTGTAGTTGATGCCAAGACACAAAGATCACACACTGATAACACTCTAACCATCAACATAACACTTTACTCTGGCCTCTCAAATGGCACAATCATTATATATCACTCATATTACTGAGCTTGGCACCACTTGTTGTTGCTGTGAAAGGAAAATGTATCACACTAGTGTTGATGTCCGACCCACACATGTCTCTTCGTTTTCTATGTTAATATTTCTGATACTTCACTTTGTATACAACACTTAGTCTCCATCTGTCTCCCTAACTTGTTCATTGTACACCCATAGGAGGTGGAGTAAAGGCTTTCAATAATTATCTGGTAACCCTTACTGCTCTGATACTCTTCACACCAATCATTATTACATGTGGTGTTAATGTGTAGATGCCTTGTGTTGTGAAGCATTATGTATCATTCTGTAAGGTTATCAAATGTTTTTTCCTTGCCTGTACAAGATGCATGGTGTTAGCTAAAGGGACTGTTGATGGAGATCACAAGGCTAATACAGTTGTAATGCAATACTGTGTAGTTTACCTAGGAGTGAAAATCTTACCCATTTGCAAAGTTTGACTTTTGAAAGTTCTGACACATGGTTCATTATGAATAGTTCAGATAATCTCTGATATTGCCTTAATCTAAACGTTTTATGAATGTCATGAGAGTTGAGCTTTACAACACAGGAAGACTAGCAAAGCTAATTGGTAAACACACAAGTGCAAACAACAGTTTGGTATTCTCCATTTACTTAGACTTGTCCAGCTGCTGTGTCTGATTCCCAGGTGAGCCAAACCCAGGGTATGAATGGAGCTCTCTGATTGGCTGCCATGATGCTCACTTTACCTGTCCTTTTCTACAAGACTGACTCTGCATTTGGAAAATGACATACCTCTAATAATTTACATGTAGCTACACTATTACATAGGTTATGCATATTTATCTTACACCATTAAACTCTCCATTAAATTTGAAACTTAAACATACTTTCCAAAACATAATACAATCCAAAGAAAAAATATTATCGTAAGTTTAAGTCAAAACATTCATACCCTGGGCTGGGCTCACCTGGGACTCAGACACAGCGGCTGTACAAGTCTGAGTACACAGAGTACAGTATAGTGAAGTACAGTACAGTACAATGTTTGTACACCACTGTGGAAGTACATGAGTGGCTGGCTGCTGGGGTGGTAAACAGCATCCTGTAAGCACTGTCTTTCTTCCCCCTTTACAGATCCAAACCAATTTCCTCTGGTTTTGGTCAGTGAAAAAAAAAAATGCATTTATTCGTTATATTTTAACCAACCACAAAGGCTTCAACTCTTCCCAAGCACAGCACATACAGATAAGAAAATTTTCTGATCCTAATGAGGTACATGTCCATCAGTTGCTTGTTGTCTGAGTGTTCGGGAAATCTTGGCTTCCTTTGCATCATAGATTTCATATTTGTCCAGAGGTAGCATCTCTTTACCTGCAACTTCCAGAGCACTGTTTACATCATCTATAGCCTTATAAACTAAATCTTTGAGTTCTTGTGTAAAAGGGTTAAAATCTAAAGGCACACTTTTGGATGGCTTGCGTTTAAAGAGTCCATCAGCATTGTTAGCAAGACACTGTAAGCGTCCAGGGTCTGGTTGGATATTCAGGTAGTTCAAGATTTTCCACATTTCACCAACTAGATTATCTCTGACATTCTCATAGTGGGTGATGTGGATATTGTGCGGGTCAGTGAGGCTGGTCCAGTCTATGTAGAAGTCTCTCCACAGCCGAATCTTGAGTGTCACAAACTCCACCCAGCCTAGGAACAAAGGGAAGGAATTAATGTTCAGGGTGTTAGTGAAGAACAACAGTTTGGTACAGTAAACTCTTATATTACACTGAGATTATATGTGTGAAATAGTGTGTGTGTAATGAATGTATGTACAGTCGGCGGCAAAAGTCCTGTCGCCTCACTTGCTTCACCGAGGCACACGATGTTCATAGACTCGAGATTATTAAGTGTAGAAAACATGCATATTTCTCGAGTCCATGAACACTGCATGTCTCGGTGAAGCAGGTGAGGCGACACGACTTCTGCCGCCAACTGTACTGTAAAGTCAGTATTGAGGATGGTAGTGAAAAGCAAGTACCTGATGATAGACACTGGTTACTCAAATGGGGCAAGTATCTTTCACCTGGGCTGTACCACCCATTCATGTGTCCAACTGTACGTGACTGTATATATAAACTATCAATAAAGTCATTATATCACTCATGGTCATCATCAAATCCGTGACTTTTCTTGCACATATCTCAAAAAAAAAAAAAAACCTGAGTCCAACCTGTGCCAATGAAGTGAGCCCTGGGAGCATAGCCAGTGTGACCACCAACATCCAAGTGTCGGTGGGAGATGATTGCCTTGAAGGGGTTCCTGATTACTATTACGCCTCGATTATTCAGTTCCTTCATGTGGTTCTTTTCAATCTGGGTGAGCAGGACAAAACCAGGTTAAATATACACTGTACTGTACTGTACTGTAATAGTAAGTCTGTTGTCATTTTTAAGGGCAGTATTTCCTACTCTTAAAATATTATTTGTTGTGACAGACAGTTAGTATCCAATGCAAATATCATTGATTCTACTTTGGAGGAATATTGTATGTAGTGATGTGGGTTGTACTTTATGAGTTTTGGCACACTTTTAAACTCAAGCCATTCCTTTTCAATTCTTCAAATATCCCATTAATCTTCTTATTTTCTTCATGTTTGCTATTCCTCCTCTCTTTCTCTCTCTCTCCTTTTTTCTAGTGCTATTGATTTTGAGTGTAATGAGGAATGTAGGAAGCAGTACTGTATAAATATCCCACATATTGGTGGGATATCTACATTAGTTTATTATCATCAGAAGGAAAGGCAATGGAAGACATGGAATAGGGTGCTCAGAAAAACCTAAGAGCAAAGTGACAACTTTGAGTAGACAATTTAAATCAAACCTACTGAAGGAATGCCATCAACAAGTAATAAAAGTTTAAGACATACTTACATAGTACAAGATTTAAATGAAGAAACAAAACAAAACCCCCACAACTGTGATCATTATCATCACTCAACACAACCACTACTACTACTATACCTAAATGGTTATCAATAACCTCTACCTTGACCATCTGTTCTTCCATTCCCATCCTCCCCTGGGGTAGGTAGTGGGCTACAAATACCTTCCCCAATATCCCTGCTTGTTGTAGAAGAAAACTTAAAAGCGGCTTTCACTTCTCCAACTATCCCTTTTTTTCCTCTGTAACTTCTTGTGCTTACTGTCCCACAACTCAGTCACCTTCCTCGGGTGCCATATGACCTGGCTGTTGCAGAGCCTAATATCAATCAATTCATTGCCATCCCCCAACTAACTAAGTGATGAACTTACCTGTTGACTGTGTGGGAGAGTAACACCATCTTTTGTAGTGAAGCCGTGGGTTTTCTGTAACACTGTCATTCCTGAGTCATATGGTATTCCTTCTCCATACATTCCTGATGAAGTTAATAATAATTATTAGTGTTGTGGTGTTGGGGTTCCAAACTTGTACAGTATATCATCAATATTATCCATATATACTATACCAATATCATTCTGAAGATAATACATTAAATATGCATTAATCAATGATAAGCATCTGTATTTATAGATAAAACTTCCAACATTGTTGATGGACTAGAAATGCAGTGAAAATCTCCACAGATCCCTGTACAATATATTATAAAATAAGTATGTATTAAGGAATGCCTTCTTATGAAACAAATGGAAAACAAGTTAATGGTAAAGTTGTAGTTAGAAGAAAATGTAAGAAGTGCAGCCTTGATAATACCTTTCCTGATGAGGGAGTTGTCATCATAAAGGGAACCAGTGAATACTCCTGTTGCACCTTCAATCAAATACCTGTATGAAAGACACACTAGTACAGTACAGTATACACATATCACTAATACAGTACTGTAATATTTTCTCATATTTCATTCAGCACTTGGTTTGTGTAATGGTAGACTGTTCACCTCACAATACCCTAAGTTGAGTTCAATCTTTACTATTGTATGTAACCTGAGTGGGCAATGGTAGTGCCTCCGGAACATAACTATTATACTGTACATATTAAGGTGGTAATTCTTTTTTTGGTACATTGGAGTGCCTTGATTCCTCCAGAGTATGCTAGGAAACAGGATCAAAGGGGCAAAAATAATGGTGTTCTGTTGCTTGGAATAGTTTGGAGGATTCAGTTGCTCCAGAATTACCAACACAAAACTTCCCCCTTAACAGGTAATTTGGAAAACAAAGCATGAGTTTTGGTGAGAAGATGCATCTTGTAATTTGCTAATGTTTGCACATCTGTTACACACACTCATGGTTATTAAATTCTACTGAGGAAATTTAAAGCATGTATATTTTTTTAAATTTCTCTAAATGACATTATGACTGACCACAAACTTAGCTACAACCATGTTGATATTTTGATACAGTCTTCACCAACTCATGCATCTCATTGATTCCAGTAAACAATCATAAAGAATATTACTGAAACAAAGGAAGGAGACTGACCTAATCCATGTGTTGCCAGAGGAGGGAAAGGAGGCGAGGGCCCAAGTCTTGTGTGAGGCAGGAGGGTAGAAGGTAATGGTGTAGTTCTGGCATTCCTCTGTCTTTACCCAAGGATGGTGTGTTCTGGTGGGGAGGAATGTTATTGGAGGCTGTCATGCTTTAGTACATTGTTATGACACATTGAAGTAATCTGGTATACTGTAGAATTGTGCGTATATCTTTTAATATCCAGTACTACATATCATTATAAGTTACATTTCATAAATAATTAAATTGCAAACAGATGTGGAACTGGGTTGGTGCAGTGGTAACATTATTGTCTCCTTTTCAATTGGCCCAGATTCAGTTTTTGTCAATGAACACTGACAATATGATGAGGATTACCTTCTTCATTCATTGGTTTCTCAAATACCCAGTGAAGGCATCAATATTTTTTTTATCTACTGAAACATAGTCAAATTTCTATCTCCCTGTATCACTTTGTGCACCTATGTACATTAACTATATTTCTCTGCCCAGGGGGGCTGACTTTATTTTCTGTGAATACTAGCCATCCACCCACAGGACTAGAAAAAACATTGTTTTAGGATTGGGTCACTTTCTAGTGGATTTGATGAAATCTGCCCACATGTATTAAAAATCCACTGCAAACGGAGGCTCCCATCTCCCTGGGATGTGCATCAGTAGTCCAGGCATATAGGGCCAGCCCCTCCTTTATTTTAAATTGTACAACACCATACAGTCAGCTCACAACACTATACAGTCAGCTCACAACACCATACAATAAGCTCATAACATCATATAGTAAACTCACAACATCATACAGTCACCTCACAACATCATACAGTACTTACAAGTTGGCAAAGATGGCATACTCCGGCTTAAACCAATCAATCTTAGTTGTATGTTGTAGAGAGACAGGGAAGCGGATGGTTGCACGAGGGGATGAATAGATTTCCTCCCCACCGTCCTTCCGTGGAATAATCTGCTTCTTGGCTCGCAGGTGTTCAAGGTAGGCTTTATCCTGACGCTCTCTCATCTGTCAGTGTGGGGAAGGATGGAAGTGTTATTTTTTGGAGTACTGTATCGTCTTTCATATTATCTTCCTTACCTTTATTTTCTTCCCCTTTTCCATCTCCAAGCAACAGGCCACCATTATATTTGTTAATCTGGTACTGTTTCCTGGCATATTTTGGAGGAATCATGGCACTCCAATGTACCAAAAGTATACAATCTCCTTAACTCTACAACCAATATACTTTTAGTACTGTATTTTTCCCTTTCTTTAATTAACCACACTAACTACACTGCTTTCCTATACCTTTTAATGTCCAGTACTGCATATCATTATAAACTACATTCCACAAATCATTAAATTGTAAATAAAACATAAGGAACTATGCTGGTGCAGTAGTAACATTAATATTCAACCACCAGCCCAACTTCAATTTTTTATCAATGAAAGCAGATATTATGATGAGGGTTGGTTACCTCCTTCCTATAACTTCACTGAGTATCATTGCCTGTCTGCTCTGGCTCAGTGTACAGTTGTGGACAATAATAATCATACACATTAACTGGAGTGACTCATGTACACGTTGAACAGCTTCATCTCGGTTCGTTTAGCTGAGAAACTTTCCAATTAGTAAGTTAAGCCGTATCTTATATTTTACTACAAGCAACTATTGACTCACTATTCAAAACAATAACATCAAATGAGAACATGTATATATTAGTCAGCAATTTGTTTGAGTTATCCATATGTGTATCAAAACTTTATGTCCATCTCTGTACGTATCCATATGTGTAATGAAACTTATGTCCACGATTGTACATACATTTCCATCTGTCAAAGCAAAGAAAAATGTATCCAAACTAAAAGAATCAAAACAAACATATGTATCACAGTATTTGTATTGAGCACCTTAAGATTTTTGCGTTGAATAGCAGCCTTGTTGGCGGGACTGAGGCGTGAGAGGAGTGTCTTCTGGTTTTGTGTGAGTCGATACCCGTGTTGCTGTGCCTCCAGGGCGCGTTCCTGGGCCGACAACATCTGCTGCTTCTCCTTCTGGTTCTTTGGGATGTCAAATGCCACCTGAAGGGGAAATGATTAAGGTTAATTATTTGTTATTATTAGTGGTTATTAGTTCTTATTATTTATATAGAGTTATTATCATAAATTTATTATCAGAACACAACCAGGAGAAAAGATATGAGCTTTTTTCTATCCCCTTTCAGTAGACTATAATATCCTCAAACATTCATTTATACACAATAAATACTCATCAGTTACCATCAATATACAATAAAGGTTTACTTCATGTATAGACTGGTTAGTATATCCTTATGTGACATACAGTACAGTAGTACAACATAGCAAATTATATCAACACCTTTAAATATAACCTATACAGATTAATTAAACATAATATTACACCCATCCATAACCACTGTGTAAAATATTAGACTGTATGTTTTTTTAATGCCACTCTTTTTCTTTTCGTTACATTGCCTTTACAAACATTGTGTGATGAAAATTGCATCTGTACAGTAAAGTAGTTAGTTAGCCTTCCAGTGATGAAGCCACATTGCCAATACTGTACTGTACTATAATTTAATTGATTGATTTTCTGAAAGTTTTCATTCAACATTCTAACCCAGATTTTCATCTCATGTTCCAACAATCTTAGTCATCTATATTTTTCACACAACAGTGTACTGTACAGTATTACCTTTTCCCTTAACACTAATATGGTAATTAAAAGTGTCCTTCCATTCTTCTTCTGGACATTCTCCTTCTACATGACCTTAGTTGTCCACCACTTATTTTTGTTTCAGTAACAAAACTTAATGTATAGGAAATTTGTACAATCCACAGTGTATACACACCCACTCTCTCTTGTACTTATTTTCCTTCAATCCTCTTTCATCCATATATTCACTCAGTCTGCTCTTGATTCCTGTACATTCAAAGTGGTACATGTACTGCAGTACAGTACAATATTTACTATTTCTTCTACATGATCATGGGTTTCTCACAGCCAAATAGAATCATCTATGGTTACTCTAAATACACACTACTGTACATGAATTTTATTGAAGATGGTGAAGGTAAGGTTCACCTGTGATAAAGCTTCGTTGATATCTTGTGGATTGTAACGACCCTGTGAGAATCTGGCACCAACACCACCAACACCACCACCACCACCAACACCACCCTGAGCTGTGAGGGAGATGCCTTGAAGTGATGATGGTGGTGCATTGTAACGGTTAAGGGTGTGTGAGTATTGGTCTGTCAGTATTACACCTCCATGGGAAGTAGAGGTATCTTGTGTCACCAGTTCCACCTGTCCTCTCCCTGTGTCCTGTTGGAGGTCATAAATATTGTGGAATCAACATTTGTTATGTCACCAAAACACTCAATACTTCAAGGAGTCAGAATGTTGTTGGAAAATGTAGAAGCTGAAGATTCCTCCAAGTTAACTTTGTCAGATATCTTTGTACAGTTGGACACAGGAATTCATGGTACAGCCCATGCAGGTGAACGATGCTTCTCCCTCTCCAGTAGACAGTGGCATTTATCCTAAACTTGATCTTCACCTTCATCCCACCTCATAGTTTCTGCCCCTAGGATATCTTATTGGTCACAAAAAATGTCATATTCCAAGGAGCTGAGCATATTATGTAGCCTACCTCGAATTCATGTGTCCAACTGTACCTCAGTATACAAACTCATGGGTGTAGCACGGTATTTCTCTTTTGGGGCACAACATTAACGAAACACAAGACTTCAAAATCACCAAAATAATCCTGAGAACTTTAAGTCTTTATACCAATATACAGTATGTACAGTTGGCCACAAGATTCCCTGAACACATCTAGCGAGCAACCATATCGTGTTTGTTTACTCCAGAGTAGTAAAATTATTATAGCTTTAATATTCGTGCATAGAAGCCTTATTCACTGCATAGAAGCCTCACCTTGTTTCCTATCAACCAATCAGCATTCATAATACATTCTGAGCCCTTCATTCATTCATGATTAATTGATTGATATTAGGCGCCACAACAGTGAGGTCATATACTGCCTTCTTACATAAAAGTTTACTACTATCTGAAGTTAACAAACGTGATATGGTTGCCACATCCCGCTAGACTCACTAGACGTGTTTAGGTAATCTTGTGTCCAACTGTACATACAATGCAACAGAAGAATCCACATCAACTACAGCAAAGCACATTAACACATGATCACACAAAATATATAAGAAGCAATGTAAAATCAACCAGAACTTTCCATTTTTAATTACATTTGCCTTGAGTTTGTCAAAAATTTTAATGCAGTTGTACTTAAGAAGTACATGTAGTTACAGTATATTATCACTTCAAAAAATTACTTATAAAAGCTCATCATTAGTTGCTCCATGTATCTCTGAAGTGTCCCTGGATCACAGACAAAAACAAAAGTTGAAAAACCTCTTGAGTTCATATCATAAGCAGTTAAGTCTAGTATTGTAAATAAGATTGTGAGATTTCTTACCCCTGATTGTCTGGCAGAGGAGTATGGCTGTGATATAATGGGCTTCATATAAGGTGCTTCCCTCACACTAGAAACATCGTGGGGAATCTGCTGATCAACCAGTAGTAAGGGCTCCACCTCTGACTCTGGAGACACAAACTGATGGTCACCTGATGGGTCCTTAGTATCATCTGGTAGTATGGCCACTTTGGTAACCTTTGGACCTGTGTAGTCATCAGCTTCTTGTTGGATCCTACGAGCAGCTCCATGGGGAACTCCAGGGTGTGTTAGTGGTGGTGTAGGGTGTGGGGTGAGGGCCAACAGGAACAGAAAGATAGTGATTCCAGAGACCAAGCTGAGTACAACATGGTGACCTCTGTTGACCCGACCTATACGCCAAGCCCACACCAGCCCTGCAAGTATAGAGATAGATATTAGGTGCTGCAACAGGGAGGTCATATGGCGCCTGAGGAAGAAGGTGATTGAAAGGTCGGACAGTAAGCACAAAAGGTTACAGATACAAAAAAAGGGAAAGTTGGAGAAGTGAAAGCCCCTTTTAGTTGACTTTTACAACAAGCAAGGATAGGCTACTGGGAGGTATTTGTAGCCCCCCCCAACCCCCACCCCAAGGGGACTATAGGTATAAAGAGGAAAGTAACAAATACAATACCATACAAATTCATATATAAGTAGTTTCACCATCAGAATTCAATATATAAGTAGGTTCACCATCAGAATTCAATATATAAGTAGGTTCACCATCAGAATTCAATATATAAGTAGTTTCACCATCAGAATTCAATATATAAGTAGGTTCACCATCAGAATTCAATATATAAGTAGTTTCACCATCAGAATTCAATATATAAGTAGTTTCACCATCAGAATTCAATATATAAGTAGTTTCACCATCAGAATTCAATATATAAGTAGTTTCACCATCAGAATTCAATATATAAGTAGTTTCACCATCAGAATTCAATATATAAGTAGGTTCACCATCAGAATTCAATATATAAGTAGGTTCACATTAGAATTAATTATATCAACAGGTTCATCTTGGCCAACTTTTCCATCTATAATTGTCATCTAATCTACTCCTTCCAACTAACCCCCACAAATTGCTCTCATTTTCTTTAAATCTATAAGTCTATGATAATTAATTCTGTTGTAGCCTTAATCTGATCTGCTGCTGGGTCCGTATTCACAAAAGAAAAATTCACTCCTAACTTAAAAATAATGTTGTTGGTAAGCGTTTAGTAGGACCCGGTATGCATGGCTTCGAAATCACAACAGCAGCTCATACAAATATAATGGTAAAATTCATTCACTGCTTCCAAATGAGCCCGAAGTACTGTACTATTATGGTGAGGTCCGTGGGTCGATTCCACAGTCGTATTCGTTTTTTAGCTTCCTAACCAACCACACTTGTAAGGCTTCATTATTTTCCAAAAGGTGAGCATCCACATTCACAAAATCTATCCATCAGTTAGATAATGATGATCACTGCATAGTTTACTCACCAAATTCATTAAATTATTCATCCATAAGTCATTTACACAGCTAAGATTCTTTCGTTTGCGTGCTTACAAACCACTACCCAAGGCCGAGTGAGTGTACCATAGTTCATAAAACGTGCCAAAGAGTCCATCCAGTTTTTATCCTATGATTTAAATGACTTGTGAGGCGACAGTTGCGTTACTATATTAAAGGTTTAAGTTCAAGGTTGTGGGTAGCCTACAAAGGAATCTCTCTCTCTCTCTCTCTCTCTCTTTCTCTCTCTCTCTCTCTCTGCTGCAAATGGGAAACGACTCATGAGTAATAAGATGCCAAAAGAGGTAGGATATGACGTCAAAGTTCTTGTCATTGTGTGCGGAAGTTGTCAAGTCTGTACACAACAACACACATGCATCATCATCATCTTCATCACTATCTCCCTAATAGTCTTCTTTCTTTACTCTTGGTGGGGAGGGGGGGGGGAGGGGAACAAGGTCTCATATTTTACGCCTTAAGTAACTTCTTATTATATTCGGTACAAGCTAGAGGTTTCCCATTTGTGTAATATCGTCTGGTGTTGTCCTATATATAAGAGATCTATACGGCATCCAGTTCATTAAAAGATATAATTCGATGACCCACGTCCATTTTATTGGTAACATTTGTTTTAACTTGTTAATTAATTACATGCTGCTCTGACTGGAATTAGGGGAATAGGGGACAGGCTTTCTACCCACCCTAAGCCTGTCCCCCTATTCCCGCACCCCCTTAAGGTTCACATATAAAGGTTTACCGTATAGCCTTATAGCATAACAAGTGACACATCTTGGTATAACACTCTGTATAAAATCTTCAATTACCTGCATACAACAAACAAAATGTGCTGTAGATATCAACAATGTAAGTACTTATTTTGTAACCCAGAGTGTGGTACGCATTTCTAAGTTGCAAAATGACGCTTGTGTTGCAGTGATAAAACTAACCATAGGACATTCTTTCAAATTGTAGCCTATCTTGATTCCCAGCTATTGTTACCTGAATGATGTGGATAATAAGAAATCTGTCCGATGAGAAGTCGCTCGATCATCGTGAAAACGGGGTGGGGGGGGGGGGCAATATTTTCTGTATGTACGAGTTGTGCAAGGTAAGATCTATGTCAAACTTACGGAAATTTGACCATAAGAACGTATATCACAGTGAAAATTAGATATCCCGCACATGTGTAATACGGACATAATTCCACCTAACCGTACGTGTATGATGTAAACTTGTAGAATGTAAACAATGGGAAACCTAACCTAACCTAATCTGTATGATATAGACAATAGGAACCTTACCTAACCTAACCTAATATAGACAATAGGAACCCTTACCTAACCTAACTGTTGACAATGGTGGTGCCGAGGTAGCATACAGTTCGTAATAATTCAACCCGTCACCTTGAAAGCAAGACTCCCATGCAGCTGTTACCAATGAGCCGCTAAGGTAAGGTAAGGTAAAATGAACAATAACAACACAGGTTTACACTCTCAGTCCCTTACTAGTCGTTCATAACAGTTACTCCTATATGGTGTTTCCTGTACACTGGCCCCTATAACTGCTTGGAGGTCTCGAGCTGTTTTAACCGCAAGCAACAAGACAACCAACCAACCAACCAACCAACCGCGTGACGACATAACAGGTTGTTTGTTGTTGTGGTCAGAACTGGAGAGAAGACGACGGTGATGTAGCAGCGCTCTCCCATCATCCCAACCCAAGCCAACTTAGCCAAGGTAGTATTTAGCAAGGTTTATTACTGTCTATATATCTTGGTATTTAGTCTTTTCACCACCTCCACCACCAACATCACCACCACCACCACCACCATCACCACCACCAACATCACCACCACCACCACCAACATCACCAACACAACCACCAACATCACCATCATCACCACCACCACCACCACCACCATGACTGACAGTACCGACGCATCTCACTCACATCATGGGACTTTTTTTTTCCCTATATATATATTATGTGTTCTCAGATTTATGTACCGTATACCTAGCCTCACAGGGCATTTAATTACTTCTGGTCAAACCCTATAATATCTTCCATCACAATTCGAGGCTATTACTTCCATTAGTGATTTCCCACACCTTAATTCATCACTATCCTTTTAACACGAGTACAGGCTCAGTAAATCAGTCAGTGTGTATGGTAATAAATAACAGAAGCCTGGGAATATAATAATTTGGTGGTCTTCGATGAGTGTAAAATGAATAACGTCCTACAAGACACTTTCATTCTTGAGAAAACTTTGAAGTGAACCAACAAACCTCCATCCACTGCACTACCAAACAACAAACTCAACAACGCCATGCAATTGTCACAGAACACATCAGCAGTTTCTCTTCTTGGCCTGGACCCAACGCCATTAATTTCATCAACTGTACACACACTCATTGTCAGAAGGTTAATGAATTGGTTACACTTATAAATAAATACTTATAAATAAATACTTATATATAGGACAATCTTTGGACCCATTGACTAGGCTATATAAAAGCATCTAAAATTCTCAATGTATCAGTAACAGTCTGTCGTAAAAGGCCACTAAAAGGGTCTTTCACTTTTCCAAATGTCCCTTTTTTTTCTGTTTGTGTTTAGTGTCCAATGCACCTCACAATCACCTTCTTCCTTCGGGCGCTATGTGACCTCGCTGTTGCGGCGCCTAATATAAATAATCAATCAAGCAATCAGTCACATGCACTTACTCACAGGTAGGGAAGCCATGACCTCCCCCTTCACCTACAACCAAAACACTGACCTCTTATCATTATCTACTGACACATCTGGACCCGTTCATGGAGTCAATCATTTATTATTTTGGCTCCTCTCTTTATTATGATGTTCCAGTTTCCTTACGTGATTCCTTGAGGGGGGGAGGCCGTACGTGATTCTAATTATAGTTGGGTGGAATAGCGATTATTAACAGTCACGAATACTGTATGGGTGCCTGGTGGTGGTGGTGGTGGTGGTGGTGGGACTGACTGACTGTAAGGGAGGAACATGGGACCTACAATCCTATTACATGATGACCATTTCTGATTGACATGGATTACTGAGTGCCTGTAGAAGTAATCAGACATGCTCTCTCTCTCTCTCTCTCGCCTCCCATCTCTCTCTCTCTCTCTCTCTCTCTCTCTGTGTGTGTGTGTGTCTGCAAAGTTTACATAAATTTTGATAAACTGCAAATCGAAGACAACTTACACACAACATTTACACAACTACACTTGCCGTAACTTATCTGGATTATTTTAAACATATATATACAGCTTCTTACTGTTCCTTCCTTCCTATGTACACACACACACACACACACACACACACACACACACACACACACACACACACACACACACACATACCTTCCTCTCTTTGTCTGTTCTCTCTGTATCCCTTCCCCCTCCCCCTTCTTTCATCCTTTCTCTTTGTCTTCGTCTCATACCGCTAACCACATATAAAATTGTGTGTGTGTGTGTCTGTGTGTGTGTGTGTGTGTGTGTGTGTGTGTGTGTGTGTGTGTGTGTGTGTGTGTGTGTGTGTGTGTGTGTGTAAATCCAGCCAGTGTCCAGTGTTAAAACATTTGGGGACCCAGTGGTGTTGTGTGAAAAAATTGGAGGTAAATGAGTCCTTCATATATTGTCACGAAACACACACACACACACACACACCTACTGTATATGGAAGAAGGAATCAGAAGCCTCCCATTTCTATACACGATCACAGGGTCCTTGAAATGAATACACTATTACTTCAGTCATTCAGTCATTATGGGGTGTTACATCACCATTATTACTCTATACTTTCAACACACACACACACACACACACACACACACACACACACACACACACACACACACACACCAGACAACCCACAACCGATACAACACAATACTACACACACACACACACACACACTACACCTCAATTACACACACACACACACACACACACACACACACACTACACCTCAATTACACACACACACACACACACACCAGAAAACCCACAACCGATACACCACATACACACACACACACACACACACTACACCTCAATTACACACACACACCACACCACAATCACACACACACACCACAATATTTCACCATAAGGTACATTACAAACTTCACCACTATTATCACGTCTATAGGTAACAACTCGATCTCAATAACAATCTCTCACATCATCATCATCATCGTGTTCTCTGTCAGTGTCAATAAAACCTACCTACCACAACCACCACACAGACAGATAATGCAACACACTTCATTAACTTCCCTAACCCAGATTACTGTACAGCCACAATCAAATAGCCACCAACACTTTCCTTCCACCGTATAGTAAATATCTTGGTAATAAAGAACAACACGTGTATAATTTTGCAACACAAACATTATTATTTTGGTTCATCTACTGGTCCTGGTTTTTGGCACCCTAGTGTACTAAAAGTGTATTTACCTTTACACCTTGAAATCCTTTTATTGGTGAATTGGAAGGTCTCTAATTCCTCCAAACTATGTGGTGAAATAGATCCTATATTCGTACTGTAGCCTACCATTGAGGGTGTCTGTTTTCTGGTATAGTTAATTAAGGGGGTCATACGCTTTAGTTACATTGGAGCTCCTCGATTCCTTCAAATTATGCCATGAAACAGGACAGGAAGAGCAAATAAATAATGTTGTTTGTTCTGTTGCTTGGAATTGTTTGGAGGATTCAGTTGCTCTAGAATTACCAACACAAAACTTCCCCCTTATACGGAGTCAGTCTACTGCCTTCCAATTCACACCATCATTGCATCATCTCCCCTTCAGCGGCCGTCTTGCTTCTAAACCTCTCCTTCCTCAGTATAGGAACACACACACACACACACCACTACATCACCACAGGGTCCCTTAATTAAGAACCTTACTGAATCAACAATTACAAATGCAATACGCTGAACGGAAGGACACACACACAAACACACACACACACACACAGGAGGATAATATTAGTACTAAGTTACATCCCAGCATCGGAAATGGTTACATAAGAGTAGTGATAGGGTACATACATACATCCCACCGGAAAAGACTGACCCATTCAACACCACAACATTATATAGCCCCGCCCATCATTAGGGATACATGTTGCTTCATTACTAAACACACAGGTACTAAACAGGCTGGGGAATTAAGGTGGTAA
>JAWQEG010007947.1:42500-45759 GCA_033782935.1 Petrolisthes cinctipes
ATCTGGAGCAACTGAATCCTCCAAACTATTCCAAGCAACAACAGAACAAACACCATTATTTTTGCTCTTCTGGTCCTGTTTATTTCCTGGCATACATTGGAGGAATCAAGGCACTCCAATGTACCAAAAAAGAATTACATACCACTTTAATTAAGGACCCTGTGATCGTGTATGCAAATTAATTAGAGACTTTTGATTCCTCCTGACCACCATGCATGCCACGAAAAAACAATCTCCTTCCAAACCTTTTCCATACACGCTTTGGTTGAAACTTTTGTAATTCCCCTCTGGCTACACATCCTGACCAGTCCCCCCTCCCCCCACTCTCCTCACCCCTCTCCCCCACTCCGCCCCGCCCCCCCCAACCCCCCCCCACCCGCGATTACGGTATATTTTGACAGTGTTCATTATTTTTCACACCTAACGGAACTTCTATAAACACAACACACACACACACACACACCTGTCTGTTTTAACTGGGTAATATAATTTTTGTACTGTTGGCCACAAGAATTCGTACACACATTGTTGTTTTTTTCAAGGGTTTACGACATATAGAAAATGTATGACTATGTAACTGCAATACAACATTATTATTATTATTAGGTTTGTTGGTTTAGAAAATGTAAGACTATGTAACTGTAATACATTATTATTATTATTAGGTTTGTTGTTTTGCTAATCACTGAGTCACTTGGTAGACCATTCATTGCAGTACTTCTAGGAATAATGAATGACCTCTCTTTCCAGTACTTCCAGAATAATGAATGACCTCTCTTTCCCTATAGGCTGTGTAAGAATTCCTGTGGCCAACTGTACATTAGAGTACCTTGATTCCTCCAAAGTATGCCAAGAAACAAACAGAACCAGAAGAGCAAAAATAATGGTACTCTGTTGCTTGGAATAGTTTGGAGGATTCAGTTGCTGCAGATTTACCAACACAAAACTTCCTCCTTAATTAAGACAGAGAAGAGACTCATGTTGGTGCACTGACCGGACCTGCTGCTGCTGCTGACCATATGACTACCATAACGGTGAGGGAAGGAGATGTTATTAAGGGAGGAGGAAGGGAGGGAGGTGGTGGATTCTCTGATAGGGACATTGGAGGGCTACTGATTCCTCCAAACTTTGCCAGGACACAAAATGATCACTTCAATGTTACTTGCTAATAGTAGATGTGTCGTTTCGTGTCATAGTTTGGGGGACTCGCTAACCCTCCAATGTCCCATGCATCAGGAGTTGAAGGGACATCTTGAGGATTGGATATATTTAAAGAGATGGTATACTTTTGGTACATTAGAGTGACTTGATTCCTCCAAAGTATACCAGGAAGCAGGACCAGGTTAACAAAAGAAATAATGGTAGTGGCCTGTTGTTGCTTGAAATATTTTAGAAGAATAAGTTGTTTCATAATTATTTACCAATACTTTACACAAACTATCCCTTCATTAACTGTGTAATGAGTTGTCACGTTGTATATCAAGTGTTAAAAGCTGCAAAGATAACAAACACCTCACTCTTTTAAATTGTAAGTCCTGGTAAGTTGAGTCACACAAAGATCGAGTGAATAAAGACCCTCTTGGGTAGCGTTCACGACTTTCACCCAAATATGTATATAGTACACCTTGTAGGGAAGGAAAGTGCCCTCAGTGGGTTGTATACAGGAGGGTGTGTATGACCTATAACTTGGCAGAATGAATGAATGAATTGTTAACCTGTTTCTCTTAATTAAGGGAAAAGTTCTGTACAGTGTTGGTAATTCTTAAGCAAACGATTCCTCTATAATATTCCAGACATACAACAGACCACCGTTATTTTCTGTACATCTGATCCTGTTTCCTGGCCTGATCTGGAGGAATAAAGATACCCCAATGTACCAAAAGTATACTATCTGACAGCAACAACTAACAACAACCCCCTTCTCCGTCTCCTCTTACTTTCTCTATCTTCAGTTTCGTGCCAAAGGTGAATGTTGCGTATACGTAGGCAACGACCTCACTTGTTCTTGTGTTCCCGAACTTGACTCTTCTGAATTCACAACCCTCTGGCTTCGGCTCACCTGTTACACTCAGACTAAATACATCTGTGCTGTATATCTTTCTCCTAACTCTACTGACTATCCAAAATTCTTTGACTGTCTTACCTCAAAAGTGGAACACATTCTATCCATTCTCCTTTTTCAGAAATCTCCATTTTAGGAGATTTCAACGTTCACCACCGCCTTTGGCTTTCATCTCCCTTCACTGATCCACCTGGTGAACAAGCCCTTGACCTTTTCTATCCTCAACGACCTAGAACAGTTAATTCAGTACCCTACCCGTATTCCAAACAGCCTTGGAGATCAGCCCAATATCCTTGACTTATTCCTAACCTCTCATCCTTCTGCTTATACTGTTGAACTTTTCTCTCCTTTGGGCTCCTCCAATCACAATATTATTTCAGTATCCTTTCCTATCCCTCGTGTAAGACCTTTGGACCCTCCCTGGGAGCGGTGTCTGTGGCACTACAGTGCTGCCAACTGGGATGATTTGAGGTACAGTATAAATAAGAAATAAGGTGTTGTGTTTACAGTTACAGCAGCCACGTGTTCCAGTTCACCAAACCAAGTATAAGTTTGTGCACCACCATACGACAGATGACTACACACACTTCTTCCTCTCAGTAGATCAACAATAGCGGCAATGGAAGAGATATTTATATAGAACTCATCACATGGTCACCGTCACCATCTATCTATCCATCCATCTGTTTCCATCTCTCCATCCATCTGTTCATTTATCAAACCATCCATCTATCCATCCATCTCTTTCCACCTCTCCATCCATCTGTTCATTTATCAAACCATCCATTCATCCATCTATTCATCTATCAAACCATCCATCTATCCACCTATCCATCCATCCATTCATTAATATCTTACAGTCACGTACAGGAGTATAATATTATCCTCTCACCTCACTCTTTCCTGTTCCCTCCATTACCCCTCCTCTCCCTCTTTCTCTTTCACTGTATTTTCATCTCCTTCCATTATTTACCTATCCCCCTCTTTCTCTTTCACAGTACCATATTTTCATCTCCCTCTTTCCATTTCCCTGTATTTTCCTCTCCCTCCATTACCCTCCTCGCCCTCCCTCCCTCTTTCTCTTTCACTGGCTATCACTCACTTTCCCCCTCTATCTTCCTTCATTCCTGTATACCTCCCCCTCCTTCACTCTCTCTCTCTCTCCTCTCTCTCTCTCTCTCTCTCTCTCTCTCGTTT
>JAWQEG010007948.1:0-40000 GCA_033782935.1 Petrolisthes cinctipes
CTGTTTAGGGACCCCGTGATGTAGTCAGAAAATTGGAGGTTAGCGAGTCCTTTATATGGTGCTACGAAACACACACACACACACATACACACCCACCTTCAATACACACACACACACACACACCTTCAATACACACACACACATTCAATACACACACACACACACACCTACCTTCAATACACACACACACCTACCTTCAATACACACACACACACCTTCAATACACACACACACACACACACCTTCAATACACACACACACACACACCTTCAATACACACACACACACAACTTCAATACACACACACACACACATACACACCTTCAATACACACACACACACACACACCTTCAATACACACACACACACACACACCTTCAATACACACACACACACACACACCTTCAACACACACACACACACACCTTCAATACAAACACACACACACACCTTCAATACACACACACACACACACCTACCTTCAATACACACACACACACACATACAATACACACACACACACACATTCAATACACACACACACACACACACACACCTTCAATACACACAGGCACACACACATTCAATACACACACACACCTTCAATACACACACACACCTTCAATACACACACACACACACACACATAAACACACACACACACACACACACCTTCAATACACACACACACACACCTACCTTCAATACACACACACACACACACACCTTCAATACACACATACACACGCACACACACCTTCAATACACACACACACACACCTACCTTCAATACACACACACACACACACACACCTTCAATACACACACACATTCAATACACACATAAACACACACACACACCTTCAATACACACACACACACACACACACCTTCAATACACACACACACACACACCTTCAATACACACATAAACACACACACACACACCTTCAATACACACACACACACACACACACACCTTCAATACACACATAAACACACACACCTTCAATACACACATAAACACCTTCAATACACACACACACACACACACATAAACACACACACACACACACACCTTCAATACACAAACACACACACCTATATTGAAGGAGCTTGTTTCGTGGCATAGTCAGGAGGAATCAGAAGCCTTCAATTATTATCAACATACACGATCACAGGGTCCTTAAGGTGGTAATTATTCTTTTTTGTTACATTGGAGTGCCTTGATTCCTCCAAAGTATGCCAGGAAACAGGACCAGAAGAGCAAAGATAATGGTGTTCTGTTGCTTGGAATAGTTTGGAGGAATCAGTTGCTCCAGAATTACCAAAAACATGCAGTGCAGAAAATCTTGGCGGAAAATTTATCACACACACACACACACACACACAAAGATAAGAAAAAAAATCATCCTTGAATATATCTTTTTTTTTTTTTTTTTTTTTTTTTTACAGTGACTTAAACGTTTTATATCTTTAATTTCCTTGCACCATGTGTGTGTGTGTGTGTGTAGTTTTGGGGAGTGTGTGTGTGTGTGTGTGTGTCACCTTATCAGTGTGTGTGTGTGTGTCAGGGTGTGTGTGTGTGTGTGTAGTTTTTTTTTTTTGTGTGTGTGTGTATCAGTGTGTGTGTGTGTGTGTGTGTGTGTGTGTATCAGTGTGTGTGTGTGTGTGTGTTAATGTGTGTGTGTGTGTGTGTGTGTGTATCAGTGTGTGTGTGTGTGTGTGTCAGTGTGTGTGTGTAATTTTTGGGAGTGTCTGTACTGTAACCTTGAGTGGAGTCAGGTGCGTTGTCTTGTCTTGTCTTCAACATTATTTTATTTATTTGATATTTTCCTTCCCTCCTTTCCTTCTCCTAGTCCCTCCTTTCTTTCTTTTCCTCCTCCCCTTCTCCCTGTCCCTCCTTTCCTTCTTCTTGTCCCTCCTTTCCTTCTATTTCCTTTTTTCTGTCTCTCCTTTCCTTCTATTTCCTTTTTTCTGTCCCTCCTTTCATTCTATTTCCTCCTCCCCTTCTCTCTGTCCCTCCTTTTCCTCTTCCCCTTCTCTCTGTCCCTCCTTTCCTTCTATTTCCTTCTCACATTCTCCCTGTCCCTCCTTTCCTTCTCCCTGTCCCTTCTTTCATTCTAGTTCCTTTCCTTCTCCCTGTCCCTCCTTTCCTTCTATTTCCTTGACACATTCTCTCTGTCCCTCCTTTCCTTCTCTCTGTCCCTCCTTTCCTTCTCCCTGTCCCTCCTTTCCTTCTCCCTGTCCCTCCTTTCCTTCTCCCTGTCCCTCCTTTCATTCTCCTTGTCCCTCCTTTCTTTCTCCCTGTCCCTCCTTTCCTTCTCCTAGTCCCTCCTTTCCTTTTCCTTGTCCCTCCTTTCCTTCCACATTCTCCCTGTTCCTCCTTCCCTTCTATTTCCTTCTCTCTGTTCTCCTTTCCTTTTATTTCCTTTTTTCTGTCCCTCCTTTCCTTCTATTTCCTCCTTTCATTCTCCTTGTCCCTCATTTTCTTCTATTTCCTCATCCCCTTCTCTCTGTCCCTCCTTTCCTTCTCCGTCCCTTCTTTCCTTCTATTTCCTTTTTTCTGTCCCTCCTTTCATTCTCTCTGTCCCTTCTTTCCTTCTCCCTGTCCCTCCCTTCCTTTTCCTTGTCCCTCCTTTCCTTCTCCCTGTCCCTCCTTTCCTATTCCTTGTCCCTCCTTTCATTCTATTTCCTTCTCCTTGTCCCTCTTTTCCTTCCCCTAGTCCCTCCTTTCCTTCTCCCTGTCCCTCCTTTCCTTCCCCTAGTCTCTCCTTTCCTTCTCCTTGTCCCTCCTTTCCTTCTCCTTGTCCCTCCTTTCCTATTCCTTGTCCCTCCTTTCATTCTCCCTGTCCCTCCTCCCCTTCTCCCAGTCCCTCCTTTCCTTCTCCCTGTCCTTCCTTTCCTTCTTGACATAAGGTGTTGTTGTATGATTATATTTTGATATGATACTGATTTATTTGTACCATGGAAGGAAAGTGTTGGTGGATAATTGATTGTGGCTGTACATACATGGACTATATATATAAACTTTCAATAGATTGGGTACTCACCATAATGTTCTCCTCTCTTCTCTCCAACTGTGCCATCCTTGTGTTGTTGAGGAATTGGCTGGTGAAACAGAGTAACTTTTGTCATGCTGTAGCCTCGGTATTCGTTATATTTTACCTTTTGTTTTGATCGTTGTACAGCCACAATCAAATATCCACCGACACTTTCCTTCCATCTTGCAAATAAATCAGGATCATATCAAAATATAATCATACAACAACACCTTATGTCAACTCAACCCCCTCAATTATTATTATTATTATGAGGTGCTGCAAAATCATACACGTGTTGTTCTTTATTACCAAGATATTTACTAAAATCAGTATCATATCAAAATATAATCATACAACAACACCTTACGTCAACTCAAGCAACCCCCTCAATTATTATTATTATTATGAGGTGCAGCAAAATCATACACGTGTTGTTCTTTATTACCAAGATTATTATTATTATTATTATGAGGTGGTGCAAAATCATACACGAGTTGTTCTTTATTACCAAGATTATTATTATTATTATTATTATTATTATGAGGTGGTGCAAAATCATACACGTGTTGTTCTTTATTACCAAGATTATTATTATTATTATTATTATTATGAGGTGCTGCAAAATTATACAAGTGTTGTTCTTTATTACCAAGATATTTACTACGATGGAAGGAAAGTGTTGGTGGATATTTGATAGTGACTGTACATTATGTTCTATTATGTCACTTTCACTGCACTTATATACTCTTCTTACATGTACCCGGTATCTCATTTTCTAAGTAAATCAATATCACACATAATTAACTTGCATTCTTCTGTCTGTGTGTGTGCCACTATCACGGCACTTATATACTACTATTATAAAAATAAATATGTTTGTTGATTTGCTTATTTTCTAAATACAGGTACGTCAATATCACACATAACTTATTTTCTACTACTATTTGTCATTATCACAGCAGTTATATACGGTTTCATATTCATAAATATATCTCTGTCACTTTCCCTATTTTCTATGTCATATCATACACTATGTACTGTACAGTAGAACACTCAACACTTGATGCTTCCTACATGTGTTCTAATGAGTAATAGTCTATGTAACATTGTCCAGGACACAACAGCCACACATGACACTCATTGTACCAATATAATGTTTCTTTCTTTCTGTGTTGTTGATGTGTGGTGTGGCTTGAGACATAACACTGACCACTACCAGGTCAACATGAAGGCATCTGTGGCAGCCTGGTGGTGAGGTATGGTTGTGGCGTCCAATCTCTTGCCTCAAGTCTGTCGAGTTGCCGCAGTGATGCCGAGATTATCTTTCTTTGACTGGATATATTGGATGAAAGCAAATCTTCCCCTGAGCAGCACCTGAGATTCTGGAATGGTCAAAAGAATACTCTCATGTTATCCCAGAGCATGGTGAAGATGGTACATAACTCCCACAGCCTGTCATCAAGTTGTGGACCTAGGCAATGTTGGCAGCAAAGTAGACGTGGCACAATCAACTCTATATACAGTGAGAGTCACTCTTGCATTTCACTGACACATTTTATTGTCACTTTCAGTAATGGATGAGAGTGTGGAACTCCCTGAAACATGGCATGAGACACATGGGCACCTGACACTCATGACACCTGTAACAAGTGTTCTTCCTTGCCTTGGGTCGACGACTAGTGTGACTACATACATAGCAGCGGGCCACACCTACCTTCTTGGAGCCAGTGGGAGGAAGGTGTTCCATGTAGTGCCGACCCAGGTATGCACGTGCTTCAACTCGGTCAGGAATTGTATCTGAGTGCCGTCGTGGTAATGTCAGAGTCACCTGACCAAACCTCTGCAGTAGCTGGGTGACTAGAGTCCGACTGAACTGTCTCAGAGAAGGTTGTTGTGGTTCACCAACCTGTATCTTGAACATGATATATGCATTAAGCATACATATATCAATGAGGTGTAACATGGCCTTCCTGTACCAGTTGGAGCTCTTCCTGAGGCAGTCCATGAAGCCAATCATCATGTCTGACTTATCAACCAGTCGCATGTTGATATTACAGTCACAGATTGCATCCGGCTTCATCTTACATTCACCTGTCTTGAAGTTGACCTTTGCTGAATCCTGCAAGTGGCCCCTGTGCTCTGTAGTGAGTATGTTTACAATCTTCTTGTCATGCCACTTGATTGCCAACATCTTCTCAGACTTCTGTAGTTGTATATCACCACACTTTGTATTGGGAAGGTGTGGGTAGTGCTTCCTGTGGTTCCTGATGGTACCAACTGTTCCCACTCCATGTTCTTTCAGGTACTTAGTGAGAGCAGGAGTTGTGTAATTGTTGTCTGTGTATAACACATTATTCTCACCCATAAACCTGTCCATCAGGTCCTTCACTATGGAGCCTGAGAAGCCAAGGGGGTCTTTCTTGGAGACGTTAATTTCCCTTGCAGAATTTACGATGTAGTCCAATATGTACCCAGTCTCACAGTCACACACCACAAAAAACTTGATCCCACAACGGTAGCGCTTGCTGCTTATGTACTGCTTGAAAGCGAGACGTCCCCTGAACAAATCCAGAGACTCATCTATTCTTACTTTCTTCATGGGCTTGAAGAAGGCAATAAACTTCTCAAGGATGGTAGTCATAAAATCTCTGATATTCCACAGGGGGTTGGGAGCCGACGGGTACATGTTGTCAGAGAAGTGGAGATATCCCAGGATCTGTCTGAAGCGATCCCTGGACATGTACTTGGCAAAGATGGGGGTATGGATCACTTCCTCCCTAGACCAGTACTCCTCCAGCTCATGTTTCCGTACGTGAGGCATAAGTAACATCAACGCAATGAAGACATACATCTCACGTACATTAAGTCCGACCCAGCTTACCATCTTCCGCGATCCAACGGGCCCTACACCTTCAGGTACACACTGTTGTCTGTACTTGTTGGTTTCATCACACATTCGCTGAACAAATCCGTCGTCAAGGAAGGCCAAGAAGTAGTCCACATAATCTTGTCCGGCACGTACAGGGAAGGCAGGCTGTATCCCACCATATGTACCGTCCAATGATGGGTTGTCCGGGACACTCCCCTCAGACCACACATACACATCACACAACCTTGAACAAGAAAAAATAAATAAATAAATAAATATACGAAATAATAATATCAATAATAATAATCAATAACAACAATCAATGGACCTGGAGGAGGCATATGATAGGGTTGATAGGAGAGCTATGACAGAGGTGTTGAGGATTTATGGTGTTGGGGGGTGTTTGCTGAAAGTCATTGAGGCCTTTTATGCAGATACAAAAGCATGTGTACAGGTAGAGGGTGATCTAAGTGAGAGTTTTAATATTAGTGTAGGGCTGAGACAGGGATGTGTTATGTCACCATGGCTGTTCAATATATATATATAGAGGGTGATCTAAGTGAATTTTAATTAATATTAGTGTAGGGCTGAGACACGGGTGTGTTATGTCACCATGGCTGTTCAACATATATACTGTATATATATATATATAGAGGGTGATCTAAGTGAGTGTTAATATTAGTGTAGGGCTGAGACAGGGGTGTGTTATGTCACCATGGTTGTTCAATATATATATGGATGGTTGTATGAGAGAGATGAAAGCCAAAGTGAATGGTTTGGTGGTGAAGTTGAGGCTGAATGAAGCAAATTGGTCCTTGGTGGCAAGTTTATTTACGGATGACACTGTGTTGATGGCTGAGAGTGAAAAGGAGTTACAGAGAGTGGTGGATGAGTTTCAGTCTGTGTGTAAACGAAGGAAACTGAAGGTGAATGTTGGGAAAAGTAAGGTGATGGTATTTGAGAGAGCAGAAACTGAAGTGATTAACTTTGCTACACCTTGGGGGGAGTTGCCGGAGGGAACCAGGCATCAGAGCTATAGATAGATAGATAGATAGAAAAAAATAGTAATAATAAAATAATAATACTGTAAAATAGTAATTCACTTATAATTCTTTCCCTAATTAAAGAATATTAAAATTTTCATGTATGGTATTAAAAATTAGGTTTGGTAATGAGGCCAATTTCAAATCTGGCAACCCACACATCAAGAGTACCAACCTTACTGTGCAAGATTTTAAAATTTCAATGTAAGGGTGGTGTTGATACTTTTTTTGCCAACTGTACATACCTGGCATGTGGTTGTGTGGCAGTGTGTTGAGGAGCGGTGGTGGTGGTGGTGGTGGTGGTGGTGGTGACATGGGGGGCAGGAGGTGGAGATGAGGAGACCTTGACCCTTTTCTGACTGTGACGACTCGTACCACCCTTTGCCTTCTGAACCCCCTTCCTGCCAGCTCTTCTACATGGTGGTGAAAGGGTTCCTCCTGATGAAGGTGAAGCAGGGGAAATTTCCACCGAAGAACATGATGATAGAACAGGGCTGGGCGTGCAGGAAGGGACGTAAGAGGTGCTGGGCTGAGCTGCAGCTGTTGCATCACTTGTACCTCCAACAGTTGGCAATGCTGCTGTAGGATTGAGGTTGATCCTTCTATTCATGTCTTTACCATATGCCTGGCCCTTCTTCAGCATAGGGGACTTCCTCATACCTAATAATAATAAAAAACAACACTTTACGTCAACTCAACCCCCTCAATTATTATTATTATTATGAGGTGGTGCAAAATCATACACGTGTTGTTCTTTATTACCAAGATATTTACTACGATGGAAGGAAAGTGTTGGTGGATATTTGATTGTGGCTGCACCAAAAAAGAATTACCACCTTAAAAGGATATACTATGTGCTAAATTAATTAATCTTATATTGAGAGCCTTCTACTACTGTATTTAGTAGCAGACCATTATCAGGTTGTAGAATATTATCACAAGAACAACAGAACAATCAATTATTTATCCGTGACACAACATCAAACAATAAACTAACTATTGTTTTGAATATTGTTAGTGGCAGACTATGATTTTGTAGAATATTATCACAACATCAACAATCAATTATTTATCCGTGACACAACATCAAACAATAAACTAACTATTGTTTTGAATATTGTTAGTAGCAGACTATGATTTGTAGAATATTATCACAACATCAACAATCAATTATTTATCCGTGACACACAACATAAAACAATAAATTAACTATTGTTTTGAATATTGTTAGTGACAGACTATGATTTTGTGGAATATTATCACAACATCAACAATCAATTATTTATCAGTGACAAAAACATAAAACAATAAACTAACTATTGTTTTGAATATTGTTAGTGACAGACTATGATTTTGTAGAATATTATCACAACATCAACAATCAATTATTTATCAGTGCCACACAACATCAAACAATATACTAACTATTAATTTGAATATTGTTAGTGACAGACTATGATTTTGTAGAATATTATCACAACATTAACAATCAATTATTTATCAGTGACACACAAGATAAAACAATAAATTAACTATTAATTTGAATATTGTTAGTGGCAGAATATTATCACAAGAGCAACAGAACAATCAATTATTTATCCGTGACACACAACATAAAACAATATACTAACTATTGTTTTGCATATTGTTAGTGTAGTGGTGTGTTGAAGCGATGCAATGTGGTGTTGGTGTTGTAGTTGTTGCATTATGTTGCCATCCCTGCAACACACACACCTCCTCAGTCACAGCCAGGATATCTCTGACTTCCAGCACTGCATCCAACTCATCCATCCTCCTGCAAGCGGTTATATTTTAAGGGGGTGCGGAAATAGGGGGACAGGCTTGGGGGGGGTTTTAGGGGGGTGCGGTCGATTTTTTTTTTTTTTGGGGGGGGGTCGGGGGGGTTTTGGGGGGTGCGGGAGTAAGGGGACAGGCTTGGGGTGGGTTTTGGGGGGTGTGGGAGTAGGAGGACAGGCTTCGGGGGGGTTTTGGGGGGTGCGTTGGTTTTTGGGGGGGTCGGGGGGGTTTTGGGGGGTGCGGGAATAGGGGGACAGGCTTGGGGGGGAGGGGTTAGGGGGGTGCGGGAATAGGAGACAGGCTTTCTACCCACTCCAAGCCTGTCCCCCTATTCCCGCACCCCCCCAGTCCCCCCCCAAGCCTGTCCCCTACTCCCGCACCCCCTTAAGAACCAACCCTGTGATCGTGTATGAAAATTGAAGGCTTTTGATTCCTCCTAACCATGCCACGAAACAAGCGCCTTCCATATAGGTGTGTGTGTTTCGTGGCAATATTTGAAGGACTCATTTATCTCCATTTTTCTTACTATATTTATTGAAAGAATTGCCGTTTTGTAGCAGTGTTGCCAGATCCGGCTAGGTCCCAGTATTTTGGGTATTTATTGAAAGAATTACCGGTTTGTCGCAGTGTTGCCAGATCCGGCTAGGTCCCAATATTTCGCCCCGGTCATTTCCTGTACTTTACCACGGTTATTTCCCGGTAGTTTGCCCAGGTTAGGTCCCGGTAGTCTGCTGTGGTCTAGGTCTATGTTAGATAAGGTAAGGTCAGGCTAATTTCAAAATTTGAATATCTT
This sequence comes from Petrolisthes cinctipes, assembly GCA_033782935.1. Taxonomy (NCBI): domain Eukaryota; kingdom Metazoa; phylum Arthropoda; class Malacostraca; order Decapoda; family Porcellanidae; genus Petrolisthes; species Petrolisthes cinctipes. The sequence continues at coordinate 9,547 of JAWQEG010007948.1, forward strand.
GGAAATGAATATTTGCGGAGGAAATGCCATAGAAGAAAATAGTCTTAGAATGGTCTAAATAAGTGGGTAATGAAGGTAGAAAAACTGTACGCAATAACGGTAATTCTTTCAATATTTACCGATAATTCTTTCAATATTTACCAAGACTGCTACAAAACGGCAATTCTTTCAATAAATACCAAATATATTATGAGAGGTGGCCGAGTGGTTAGTGTTCTGGACTCGTAACCTATAGGTCGGGAGATCGATCCTCTCAGGTGAGGGCCTGAGAATATTTATGTTACTCTTCCAATTTGAGTTTGAGGCACTAACTATAAGGCCACCGAACGTCGTAAAACACCCTCGCTGGTACCATAACACCCTCACTGGTACCATAACACCCTCACTGGTACCATAACACCCTCACTGGTACCATAACACCCTCACTGGTACCATAACACTCTCACTGGTACCATAACACCCTCACTGGTACCATAACACCCTCACTGGTACCATAACACTCTCACTGGTACCATAACACCCTCACTGGTACCATAACACCCTCACTGGTACCATAACACCCTCACAGGTACCATAACACCCTCACTGGTACCATAACACCCTCACTGGTACCATAACACCCTCACTGGTACCATAACACCCTCACTGGTACCATAACACCCTCACTGGTACCATAACACCCTCACTGGTACCATAACACCCTCACTGGTACCATAACACCCTCACTGGTACCATAACACCCTCACTGGTACCATAACACCCTCACTGGTACCATAACACCCTCACTGGTACCATAACACCCTCACTGGTACCATAACACCCTCACTGGTACCATAACACCCTCACTGGTACCATAACACCCTCACTGGTACCATAACACCCTCACTGGTACCATAACACCCTCACTGGTACCATAACACCCTCACTGGTACCATAACACCCTCACTGGTACCATAACACCCTCACTGGTACCATAACACACACACTGGTACCATAACACCCTCACTGGTACCATAACACCCTCACTGGTACCATAACACCCTCACTGGTACCATAACACCCTCACTGGTACCATAACACCCTCACTGGTACCATAACACCCTCACTGGTACCATAACACCCTCACTGGTACCATAACAGCTGCAGTATTTGGGAATAACCCTCACTTCCCTCCCTCTGTGGCTGGGTACCAGTTCGGAAGTCATGACGTGTGTGTGTGTGAGTAACAGTTGACCTGGGCCACGGTAACGGGCTTGATGAAGCCTATGTCCAGTGTCGGAACATATATGGAAGGTCGGTATTTATTGAAAGAATTACCGTTTTGTAGCAGTGTTGCCAGATCCGGCTAGGTCCCAGTACTTTGCCCTGGTCATTTTCTGTACTTTACCACGATTATTTCCCGGTAGTTTGCCCAGGTTAGGTCCCGGTAGTCTGCCCAGGTTAGGTCCCGGTAGTCTGATACGGTCTAGGTTAGGTTAGGTCAGGTCAGGTAAGGTCAGGCTAATTTCAAAATGCCCCATTTGAATATGCCCTATCTTGGAAATGGGGCATTTGTGGAGAAAATGCCATAGAAGAAAATAGTCTTAGAATGGTCTAAATAAGTGGGTAATGAAGGTAGAAAAAACGTACCCAATAACGGTAATTCATTCAATATTTACCATTGTTAGTCTTAGAATGGTCTAAATAAGTGGGTAATGAAGGTAGAAAAAACATACCCAATAACGGTAATTCATTCAATATTTACCCTCTATTGTCTATTATATCTCATGTATAACTTACCTCATCAACTGTTGGCTTTTCTTTGGTAACTCAGATTCACAAACAAAGTTCAATTAAAATATCACCATAGAGTTAATAAACAACCTTAACAAGACATAAACAAATACTTCTATCATAATAATCCACTTTGAACATGATGAATATTTAAGAAGGCTGCTGCAGTGTTGCCAGATCAGATTATAAACACACTGAGAGAAAGGCCCGGGATACACTGACACTTTGGGTAAATATTGAATGAATTACCGTTATTGGGTACGTTTTTTCTACCTTCATTACCTATACCCTTTTCTATTATAATGTTTTTGGTAATTATCTATTTCTATTACAATGTTTATGGTTATTATCTATTTCGGTAAATATTGAAAGAATTACCGTTATTGGGTACGTTTTTTCTACCTTCATTACCCACTTATTTAGACCATTCTAAGACTATTTTCTTCTATGGCATTTCCTCCACAAATGCCCCATTTCCAAGATAGGGCATATTCAAATGGGGCATTTTGAAATTAGCCTGACCTTACCTGACCTGACCTAACCTAACCTAGACCGCATCAGACTACCGGGACCTAACCTGGGCAGACTACCGGGACCTAACCTGGGCAAACTACCGGGAAATAATCGTGATAAAGTACAATAAATGACAGTGGTGGTCACTCCCAGCAGGACTTGTAACACAGTATTTGTATTACAGTAACACCGCTGTAACTGTAATTATTAAGTGTGGACGTGAAGGTCAACAAAACACACAATGGTAGGCAAAACATTTATTACCAAACAGTTTCGGTGACAATTGTTGCCTTAATTCTTCAGTGGTGATTGACATGTGTCTGTCTGTCTGTGTCACTCTGTCATCCTTCTGTGGCGACCATAAAGCGCTCGTGTGTGTCCCAGAGCTAAAAACAAGGAATCAAGGAAAGAAAGGGAGGAGAAATAAGAGGAGGAAGAGAGATGGAGGAGAAGGAAAGAGAGGGAGGAGAAGGAAGAAGAGGAGGAAGAGAGATGGAGGAGAAGGAAAGAGAGGGAGGAGAAGGAAGAAGAGAAGGAAGAGAGATGGAGGAGAAGGAAGAAGAGGAGGAAGAGAGATGGAGGAGAAGGAAAGAGAGGGAGGAGAAGGAAGAAGAGAAGGAAGAGAGATGCAGGAGAAGGAAGAAGAGGAGGAAGAGAGATGGAGAAGGAAGAAGAGAAGGGACATGAAGGAGAGAAAGAGTATCGGGAAGAGAAAGGGCTAAATATGTCATACAAAATTGCAAGTATTATACACTTTCATTTGACAAAACGGGAAAGGAAAGTCGAGGGACACCCTGTATGTAACGGGGCTGTATGAAGGAAGGGAATAAAAAAAATGTAGTAATGTTCCAGTATATTGCTAGAGGCAGCCACAACTTAAAATACCATACATACCAGACAAGCACTGATATATTTAGGCACTCATTCTTTCCCCGCAGCATCCAAGAGTGGAATCATCTCCCATCTCATGTAGTTAATAGCCCCACTCTTGACACGTTTAGAAATAGGATCACCAATCATTACCTCCCCAATCCTAATCCTCAACCCACAGTCCCTGACCCAATCCACCCTTATCCAAACCCTCTTCCTAATCCTGCCCAGGATCCCTAAATCCCCCGCACAACCCCCGCATATTATGCCGCCCATGAGCGGCCCTCTGCGGGACCCTAAAACTTGAACTATATTGCTGTTTTCTATTACAATGTGCCAAACCCTCTTTACCCACTAAAGAGTGATTTAAGTGTATAGTTGTTGTGGTGATGTTGTAGAGTTAGGCCGTTGTCACACTATAACACTTACAAACAAATGAGAGGTGTGACATCCTGAAGTTGAGGTAAAAAGGGAAAATCTGATGTTGAAGTTGAGGTAGAAAGAGAAATTCTGATGTTGAAGTGATATTTAAGTTGAGGCAAAAAGAAAAATTCTGATGTTGAAGTTGAGGCAAAAAGGGAAATTCTGATGTTGAAGCTGAGGCAAAAACGGAAAATTCTGATATTTAAGTTGAGGCAAAAACGGAAAATCTGATAATGAAGTTGAGGAAAAAAGGGAAAATCTGATGTTGAAGTTGAGACAAAAGGAAAATTCTGATGTTGAAGTTGAGGCAAAAGGGAAATTCTTATGTTGAAGTTGAGGTAATAAAGGTAAATCTGATGTTGAAGTTGAGGCAAAAAGAAAATTCTGATGTTGAAGTTGAGGTAATAAAGGTAAATCTGATGTTGAAGTTGAGGCAAAAGGAAAATTCTGATGTTGAAGTTGAGGCAAAAAGGGAAAATCTTATATTGAAGTTGAGGTAAAAAGAAAATTCTGATGTTGAAGTTGAGGAAAAAGGAAAATTCTGATGTTGAAGTTGAGGCAAAAAGGGAAATTCTGATGTTGAAGTTGAGGTAAAAAGGAAAAATCTGATAATGAAGTTGGGGAAATGTAGTGAGGTGATGCTGAAGTTGAGGCAAAAAGGAAAATTCTTATGTTTAAGGTGAGGCAAAAAGGAAAATTCTGATGTTGAAGTTGAGGTAATAAGGGAAAATGCAATGTTGAAGTTGAGGTAATAAGGGAAAATGCAATGTTGAAGTTGAGGCAAAAAGGAAAATTCTGATGTTTAAGTAGAGGCAAAAAGGAAAAATCTGATAATAAAGTTGGGGAAAGGTAGTGAGGTGATGCTGAAGTTGAGGCAAAAGGGAAAATCTGATGTTGAAGTTGAGGTAAAAAGGGAAAATCTGATGTTGAAGTTGAGGCAAAAAGGGAAAATCTGATAATGAAGTTGGGGAAATGTCGTGAAGCTGATATTGAAATTGAGGCAAAAAGGAAAATTCTGATAATGAAGTTGAGGCAAAAGGGAAATTCTGATATTGAAGTTGAGGCAAAAGGGAAAATCTAATGTTGAAGTTGAGGCAAAAAGGAAAATTCTGATGTTGAAGTTGAGGTAAAAAGGAAAATTCTGATAATAAAGTTGGGGAAAGGTAGTGAGGTGAAGGAGATCTGGCAACACTGTCAACCAAACCACAACAACAAGCCATCCTCTGTGACTCCCTCCATTCATTTATTTATTCATTATTATTATTATTATCTACACTATATAGAGCTGTGGCTGATATTATACACTTTATTTGAGGTAATTAATATAGTATAGTATATAATATAGTGTATAATTATTTAAGCAAAGTATTTATAATAAGCACAATACAGATAGAAGAGAAAGAACGTAATTTTATTAACAATGTTTTTGGTAATTATCTTTTCTATTAACAATGTTTTTGGTAATTATCTTTTCTATTATCAATGTTTTTGATAATTATCTTTTCTATTATAATGTTTTTGGTAATTATCTATTTCTATTACAATGTTTATGGTCATTATCTATTTTATTAACGATGTTTTTGGTAATTATTTATTCTATTACAATGATTATGGTAATTATTTATTTTATTAACGATGTTTTTGGTAATTATCTATTTTATTAACAATGTTTTTGGTAATTATCTATTTTATTAACAATGTTTTTGGTAATTATTTATTCTATTACAATGATTATGGTAATTATCTATTTTATTAACAATGTTTTTGGTAATTATCTTTTCTATTATAATGTTTTTGGTAATTATCCATTTCGGTAAATATTGAATGAATTACCGTTATTGCGTACGGTTTTTCTACCTTCATTACCTATACCCTTTTCTATTATAATGTTTTTGGTAATTATCTATTTCTATTACAATGTTTATGGTTATTATCTATTTCGGTAAATATTGAATGAATTACCGTTATTGCGTACTGTTTTTCTACCTTCATTACCCACTTATTTAGACCATTCTCAGACTATTTTCTTCTATGGCATTTCCTCCGCAAATGCCCCATTTCCAAGATAGGGCATATTCAAATGGGGCATTTTGAAATTAGCCTGACCTTACCTGACCTGACCTAACCTAACCTAACCTAGACCGCATCAGACTACCGGGACCTAACCTGGGCAAACTACCGGGAAATAATTGTGATAAAGTACAATAAATGACAGGGGTAAAATACTGGGACCCAGCCGGATCTGGCAACACTGCTACAAAACGGTAATTCTTTCAATAAATACCGTAATTAATATAGTATAGTATATAATATAGTGTATAATTATTTAAGCAGAGTATTTATAATAAGCATAATACAGAGAGAAGAGAAAGAACGTGTAATTTTATGGTTTTTGGTAATTATCTATTTTATTAACGATGTTTTTGGTAATTATCTATTTTATTAACGATGTTTTTGGTAATTATCTATTTTATTAACAATGTTTTGGTAAATATTGAATGAATTACCGTTATTGCGTACGATTTTTCTACCTTCATTACCCACTATTTTAGACCATTCTAATACTATTTTCTTCTATGGCATTTATGGTAATTATCTATTTCAATTACGATATTTTTGGTAACTATCTACGGTAAATATTGAATGAATTACCGTTATTGGGTACTGTTTTTCTACCTTCATTACCCACTTATTTAGACCATTCTAAGACTATTTTCTTCTATGGCATTTCCTCCGCAAATGCCCCATTTCCAAGATAGGGCATATTCAAATGGGGCATTTTGAAATTAGCCTGACCTTACCTGACCTGACCTAACCTTACCGGGACCTAACCTGGGCAAACTACCGGGAAATAATCGTGGTAAAGTACAATAAATGACAGGGGTAAAATACTGGGACCCAGCCGGATCTGGCAACACTGCTACAAAACGGTAATTCTTTCAATAAATACCTTGGTAACTATCTACTTCTATTACAATGTTTTTAGTACCTCTATTTCTATTACGATGTTTTTGGTAATTATCTGTCAAGACCTGACCGGGGCAAAATACGGTATTTATTGAAAGAATTACTGTTTTGTAGCAGTGTTGCCAGATCCGGCTAGGTCCCAGTATTTTGCCCCGGTTATTTCCTGTACTTTACCACGGTTATTTCCCGGTAGTTTGCCCAGGTTAGGTCCCGGTAGTTTGCCCAGGTTAGGTCCCGGTAGTTTGCACTGGTTAGGTCCCGGTAGTTTGCCCAGGTTAGGTCCCGGTAGTTTGCTGTGGTCTAGGTTAGGTAAGGTCAGGCTAATTTCAAAATGCTCAATTTGAATATGTCCTATCTTGGAAATGGGGCATTTGTGGAGGAAATGCCATAGAAGAAAATAGTTTTAGAATGGTCTAAATAAGTGGGTAATGAAGGTAGAAAAACAGTACGCAATAACGGTAATTCTTTCAATATTTACCCAAAATACTGGGACCTAGCTGGATCTGGCAACACTGCTACAAAACTTCCTGGTAGTTTGCCCAGGTTAGTTCCCGGTAGTCTAGGTTGGGTAGAAACATTGTAATAGAAAACGGCAATATACTATACTCCTTTTACGCTAAGTTGGCCCAGTAGCCACGCCCCCTTGATAGGCCTTGATAGCTGATTGGTTGATTTAAAACTGTTCGTGTCGCTTCCCTTACATTGACATTGAATATGTTTACATCCTTTTCCTTTCTCTAATATTGATGGAATTTAGGAACATTAAAATATAAACGATTTTTAAGCATCAGTTGCTATGCAGTTCTACAGAAAGGATGGTAAGCTGGTAAAATTCCTAAATATATATCTTCGGAAGCCGTAGCTAACATCATCACAAACACGTTCGGACATAGTCTACTCAATATATCTTTGTTTTGTAGTCAATATAAACTATTGAGAAGCTGATGGAACAACAAATAGCAAACAATATCTATAGTCTATTTCATTTCATCTGAAACCGACAATCTGTAGAATGGCAACATTGCATTGCCAGCTCGTGATTGGCTGAACAAACATTGTCCTTAACCCTTGACTCATTGATATAAACATTTAAATTAACCCTTCATTAACTTCATTGTATGATCCTGAGATGCAAAGAAAATTCTCATTTGTTATTTCATATATGCAAATCATGTTCATCTGTTGCATTGACCATATAAACAGACACAAGAAAGAAAAATTCAAATCCAAGTCGACCATCTGTAAACGTAAACGAACACAATATTCCAGTCAATATTGTTTCTCCAAGTTTTACTTAGATAAATAAATATCTGTCTTCATAGGCATTCTTAAAAGGAAATCTAATATTTATTGAATTAAAATGGCATGAAAAGTGTTATAATATAGACAGAAATACGAGGTGTGCTTTAGAAAAAAAAAAAAATCACTTCGTATTTCTGTCTATATTATAACAATTTTCATGCCATTTTAATTCAATAAATATTAGATTTCCTTTTAAGAATGCCTATGAAGACAGATATTTATTTATCTAAGTAAAACTTGGAGAAACAAAATTGACTGGAATATTGTGTTCGTTTACGTTTACAGATGGTCGACTTGGATTTGAATTTTTCTTTCTTGTGTCTGTTTATATGGTTAATACAACAGATGAACATGATTTGCATATATGAAATAACAAATGAGAATTTTCTTTGCATCTCAGGATCATACAATGAAGTTAATGAAGGGTTAATTTAAATGTTTATATCAATGAGTCAAGGGTTAAGGACAATGTTTGTTCAGCCAATCACGAGCTGGCAATGCAATGTTGCCATTCTACAGATTGTCGGTTTCAGATGAAATGAAATAGACTATAGTAAACTACACCATACACACTCTACTTATAGTCCAAGTCCTTATATAACTGAAAACACTCGAAAAATAGGTGGGGTATATTGGGGAGGTTGTAATGCCAGCGGAACAGCTGTCCTGCCCAGGCACCAGGCGGGAAAATCAAGCACAGCTCGCTCCACCTTCTGTTATTATTTTGGTTACGATTATGTTCCCGTAATGAAATGATATATAAGATATTTATAAGCAATATATTGTAATTAAGTTGCTGTCGAGTGTGACAGATGGAAATCCGCGACAGGTGGAGCGAGCTGTGCTTGATTTTCCCGCCTGGTGCCTGGGCAGGACAGCTGTTCCGCTGGCATTACAACCTCCCCAATATACCCCATCTATTTTTCGAGTGTTTTCAGTTATATAAGGACTTGGACTATAAGTAGAGTGTGTATGGTGTAGTTTACTAGATATTGTTTGCTATTTGTTGTTCCATCAGCTTCTCAATAGTTTATATTGACTACAAAACAAAGATATATTGAGTAGACTATGTCCGAACGTGTATGTGATGATGTTAGCTACGACTTCCGAAGATATATATTTAGGAATTTTACCAGCTTACCATCCTTTCTGTAGAACTGCATAGCAACTGATGCTTAAAAATCGTTTATATTTTAATGTTCCTAAATTCCATCAATATTAGAGAAAGGAAAAGGATGTAAACATATTCAATGTCAATGTAAGGGAAGCGACACGAACAGTTATAAATCAACCAATCAGCTATCAAGGCCTATCAAGGGGGCGTGGCTACTAGGCCAAGTTAGCGTCAAAGAAGTATAGATAATTACCCAAACAACTCTCAAATATCTACGGTTGTTCTGTTAATTGTATAAAGCTAATTACTTCCCTAACTTTAACAGTGTTTAATTAAGGAGGTTGTTACAGTGTTGGTGGTGGTAATTCTGGAGCAACTTAATTCCTCCAAACTAATCAAAGCAACAGGACCACCTAATATTAATTTTGCCTATGTGATCCTGTTTCATGGTATATTTTGAAGGAATTAAGGCACTGTAATGTATTAAATGGGTAATTCGCTTTTGGTACAGCCGCAATCAAATATCCACCAATACTTTCCTTCCATCGTAGTAAATATCTTGGTAATAAAGAACAACACGTGTATGATTTTGTAGCACCTCATAATAATAATAATAATAATAATATCCACCAACACTTTCCTTCCATCGTAGTAAATATCTTGGTAATAAAGAACAACACGTGTATGATTTTGCACCACCTCATAATAATAATAATTGAGGGGGTTGTTGAGTTGACGTAAGGTGTTGTTGTATGATTATATTTTGATATGATACTGATTTATTTGTACCATGGAAGGAAGGAAAGTGTTGGTGGTTATTTGATTGTGGCTGTACATTGGAGTGCCTTGATTCCTCCAAAGTATGCCAGGAAACAGGACCAGAGGAACAAAAATAATGGTGTTCTGTTGCTTGGAATAGTTTGGAGGATTCAGTTGCTCCAGATTTACCAACACTGCACTTCCCCCTTAATTAAATGTATACTTGACCAATGTGTAATACAGTACAAATTTGGATTACAGTTTGGGGAGACTACAGAAGAGACAGTCACTACAGGAGAGACAGTCATTACAGGAGAGACAGTCACTACAGGAGAGACAGTCACCAAATCAACCACAACAGTCAATCAACCACAACCATAACAGTCAAATCACCACAACAATCAACATTAACAGTCAATCAACACAACAACAACAACCACAACAGTCAACATAAATCAGTCACCACAACAACCACCAACAGTCAATCAACCACAACCATAACAGTCATATCACCACATCAACCATAACAGTCAACAACAGTCAGTAAGTGTGAAGACTGAGTGTTAAAAATGTCTACTAAAGAAGAAACCCCTGACATTTGTGAAGTGTGTGGTAAGGTGTTCAGATACAGTTGGCACAAGAAGGAACACCTAATGATACACACGGGTGAGAAACCTTTCAAGTGCAAGGAATGCGGCAAAACCTTCCGTCTGCACAACACCCTCAAAAGTCACCTACTCATTCATACCGGTGAGAAACCTTATGAGTGTGACGAATGTGGCAAGAGGTTTACTCAGCTTGGTAACATGAAGAAACACAAACTGATTCATACTGATGAAAAGCCTTACAAATGTGAAGACTGTGGTAAATCCTACAGAGACCTCAGAGATATGAGAAAACACAGGCTGGTTCATATAGGTCAGAAACCTAAAAGTAAAAGTGCCACATAAGTATTGAAACTCAATATTGTACAGTAGTAAACCTTGGATGGATAATTACTGTATCAATCAATTCATTTTACACTCATTGAAAACCACCAAATGTTTTCCTAGGCTTGTGTTATTCATTACCAAACACACCAAGTGATTTACTGACCCTGTGTTAAAAGGATAGTGCAAAGTTCATTCATCTGCTACCAAGGGCCTACTGTACAATGCTGTATTTCATCAGGAAGGTACATACACTTGTTATACATAATGTCTGACCAGGTCGTCTATGAGCTCCACGTCCCCTTTCGTCCATACCCGATTTTCATATTAAAAAAAATACCGGTATATTAGTGACTACTTTAATGGTCAAGATATACGGCAATTTTTATTATGCATTTCCAGATCTATAAGCTACCTGAATATATGTACTGTATTAGGAGTATGGTCTGCATCTGGCCATGACTAGGCCTAATACTCCCTGGTCAAATATTATGTATCACAGGTGTACAGCAGCACTATTTTCTTAATTAAATGGACCCAAGAATAATACTTGATTAATATGAATGTTAGTTGACTTTTTAGTTTAAACTCTTGTTTTCTTTATGATATAATACATAGTTATAAGTCTTGACTGTGCAAACTAGTTATTGCATTTTATAATAATTCCAAGTACATTATGTGTACAGGTATTTTTCTACCATATTTATATATACTGTATTGTATAGGTAATGATCAATGTGTTTGGGAGTACATAATTGTGCCTTAGTGAATTATATGGTGATAGCTGATTACAATTGCATTTTATAGCAGTTGTTGGTTGTAGCCAAAGTAATTCCTCACTCTCATTCAAATCTGCAAACCTGTCAGGTATTTTGATCATCATTATCTACTGCCTTATGTCATCTACAATCACAAACAAAGCCATTTTCATTAATTGCTGTGAACACATTTTTGTATTATGAAATAATAAAAACTGCACCTTGATCAATTTCTTTCCATATTTCCACTTTTTGTTGTTTTAGTCGCAACAGTAAGATAGATAGATTAATGAAGTACACTTATGAATATAGGTATGGTAGAGACAGTAACTTTATTCTGGTGCCATACCTATAATGACAAATTGTTTGGTTTAGTGTGTGTGTGTGTGTGTGATGCTGCAGATGGAGAGAATGGTTTGTGAAAGAATCAGTTTTATATATGATATTTTAGGGTTAGCTGATGTGTGTTAATAAAAGTTAATTAGTCCAATAATAATGTTCAAAGTTAACTTAATTGATTAACGGTTTGGTGTCCAGCTTTGCATGAAGGTAACAATAAAGGTTGGGTAAATCGGAGTGAAACAGATTATTTATTCTGGTAAAATATTCATGAAAATAATATAAAATACTTTATGATAGCCTTACCTATTCTTTACCTATTGGTAGGTTACCAACATCTTATGTACAGTTGGGGAACAAAGTATCTGGACACCGTTGACGGCTTCTGGTAACAGTGTCAGTGATAAACACATTAGTAATAGACAAAATTTATTCATTACTACATAAGGATAACTGGACACCATTGAAGGCTTCTGGTAACAGTGTCAGTGATAAACACATTAGTAACAGACAAAATGTATTCATTACAACATAAGGATAACTGGACACCGTTGACGGCTTCTGGTAACACTGTCAGTGATAAACACGTTAGTAATAGACAAAATCTATTCATTACTACATAAGGATAACTGATATTGGGTGACGTCGACCAACCACAGACAGTGAAATAAAAGTTATCCTTCAATTCATAAATAGTTTCTCTCATTGATGTGTTTACTTTTGGGGATGTTACCAGAAGCCTCCAACAGTGTTCACATACATTATTCCCCAACTGTACCTTATTCTTCAACAACTGAAATAATAATAATATAAATTAACACTAAATATAAAGGAAACTAAACTAGTTGAACTCTACTGATCCTCCTTGAGTCCATATTTTTCTAGGAAGTTAATAGAACTCATTGAAACATTATTACTGACAGTAAACCTATAGAGTTGACTTGATGCTTCTTGTGTTGTTGTGTTGGTGTTGGTTGAAGGTGAGTTTGGGGATGATCCTTGGCTTCTACGACGGGCATCTTGGCTCACCGTCACTGAAACACAAACATCACAAACATCAACATAGCTTATCATAAACATCAACATGGCTTATCACAAACATCAACATAGCTTATCACAAACATCAACATAGCTTATCACAAACATCAACATAGCTTATCATAAACATCAACATAGCTATGAAACATCAACATAGCTTATCATAAACATCAACATAGCTATGAAACATCAGCATAGCTTATCACAAACATCAAAGTTATGGTAACGGTACCTCGTCATCGTCAACACTATGAATGTTCTTGACTACGGCCCATAATAAGATCACCATTTACTATGTGTAATGTGTTATTTTATTCTCATATCTAAGGAATACAGTTCAGTTGTTCTGGTGCCCATTCTACAAGATGGATATCAACCTAAGTAATTTGTCATTATGCTACAGATAAATGACACCATCCAACTGCCTTTCCTCTCTCTCAACACAGTGCAGTCATAAAATTAAAGCAATATAGTTACAGGAATGCATGACTTGATGTTAAAGAATCAAGTATACCGGGTATGTAAACTAAAAATAAAAGAACCTGCACTTGCTATGAAGATGGAGGATGAGAGGTGATGTGACTGAGCCTCTGTGTGGTGAGTTGCTTTATTGGAGTTAGATGAGTTTAAACTGATAAATGATTGAATAAATAAATATGTTGCTTCTTCTTGTGTAACTGACCTGACGATTTAGCAGCGATGGCAGCCAATTGTGAGTCAGTGAGGTACTTGGCAGTGGTGGCATCAAGACGTGGTTGTCCAGGATGGTAGTGGGTACTGATAGCACTCTGGTACATTGATAACATATTGTGTACACGAGGAAGGTACATTGTGTCCATTATACCCCTGAAAAAATATTTAGTATTCAGTGTTATAATCAATAACATTTGAGTTGGTTATGGTTAAGTGGGTGCGGGAATAGGGGGACAGGCTTGGGGGGGGGGGGGTTTAGGGGGGTGCGAGAATAGGGGGACAGGCTTGGGGGGGGTTTTGGGGGGTGCAAGAATAGGGGGACAGGCTTGGGGGGGGGACAGGATGGGGGGGGGGGGTTAGGGGGGTGCAGGAATAGGTGACAGGCTTTCTACCCACCCCAAGCCTGTCCCCCTATTCCCGCACCCCCCCAGCCCCCCCCCCCCGAAGCCTGTCCCCTACTCCCGCACCCCCTTAATTAAGTGTACTACAATGCTACCTTATAATAATAATAAGTGCAGTCAAACAATACATTAAATTTCTGTATTAATTCAGCCAATGTTAACTGGTCAAAGTTAAAGTGTTGTTGTCATTTTAACTTCCTTCACTTCAAGTTACAAGGAGAGACTGAGGATAACAAAGGTGAGATTTATTTGTTGGTGAATTGGAAGGTGTGTGATTCCTCATAACTATGCCAGGAAACAGACCTCCTCAATGGTACTAATAGGGAATATGTTTCATGGCAAAGTTTGGAGGAATCATCAGAGAACTTTCCATTCACCAACAAAGGAATCTCACATTAAATGCTTTTAAGGGGATGGTATGCATTTGATAGATTGGAGTGCCTTGATTCCTCCAAAGTATGCCAGGAAACACACCCAGATGAAGAAAAATAATGGTATCCTGTTGTTGCCTGGAATAGTTTGGAGGATTCATTTACTCCAGATTTACCACCCAAAACAATGTGCTATATATCCCCTTAAGAACCCTGTGATCGTGTATGAAAATTGGAGGCTTCTGATTCCTCCTGTCAATGCCACGAAATAAGCTCCTTCTATATAATAATAATAATAATAATAATGATAATAATAATAATGATAATAATAATAATATTGATAATAATATTGATAATAATAATATTAATAATAATGATAATAACAATAATAATAATAATAATAATAATAATAATAATAATATATCTAGCATGAAGGGCTATATGCAACATGACCATGGAACTATATCATAATAACAGTATAATACACTTTTGCTACATTAGAGCTCCTAGATTCCTTCAAAGAATGTCCAGAAACAGGACCAGATTAACAAAAATAAATGGGTTCTGTTGCTTGGAATAGTTTGGAAGAATCAATTGCTCCAGAATTACCATCAACACTGTACTTCTCCCTGAACGACACGGTCACTGAATATAGTACCGTATCTAGGCTTGGTTTTGTCCCAATGTATTGTACAGCCACAATCAAATAACCACCAACACTTTCCTTCCATGGTACAAATAAATCAGTATCATATCAAAATATAATCATACAACAACACCTTACATCAACTCAACCCCCTCAATTATTATTATTATGAGGTGCTGCAAAATCATACACGTGTTGTTCTTTATTACCAAGATATTGACTACGATGGAAGGAAAGTGTCGGGGGATATTTGATTGTGGCCAATAGTCCATATATTATGACTTACTGTGGATGGTCTGTGTGTGTACCAGGCTCCATGAAGCTGATGCCAAACTGTATAAGCTGTTCCCTTAGAGCCTCTACATGTGATTCCCCCATTGGTCTTCTCTCTCTCTGTGGTGCCGACTGAAATAACATAACATAACTAATTTTAATTTGTTTTTTCACTGCGACCAGAGTGTACCAGGTGTCTGTGGGGCAGGAGGCCATTCTGCCCCGGGAGAACATCAACAACATCTAATATACCGTACAGTTGGGGAACAAAGTATGTATCTGGACACCGTTGACGGCTTCTGGTAACAGTGTCAGTGATAAACACATTAGTAATAGACAAAATTAATTCATTACTACATAAGGATAACTGCACACCGTTGACGGCTTCTGGTAACAGTGTCAGTGATAAACACATTAGTAATAGACAAAATTAATTCATTACTACATAAGGATAACTGCACACCGTTGATGGCTTCTGGTAACACTGTCAGTGATAAACACATTAGTAATAGACAAAATGTATTCATTACTACATAACGATAACTGATATTGGGTGACGTCGACCAACCCCAGACAGTGAAATAAAAGTTATCCTTCAATTCATAAATAGTTTCTCTCATTGATGTGTTTACTTTTGGGGATGTTGCCAGAAGCAGTGTTGTTCGTGGGTATTATACTGTTTGTAATGAATGTGTGTACAGTAAATTAAGGGGGTGTGGGAGTAGGGGGATAGGCTTGGGGGGGTTTAGGGGGGTGTGGGAGTAGGAGGACAGGCTTGGGGGGGGGGGGGTTAGGGGTGTGTGGGAATAGGGGACAGGCTTTCTACCCCCCCCAAGCCTGTCCCCCGATTCCCGCACCCCCCAACCCCCCCCGCCAAGCCTGTCCCCTACTCCCGCACCCCCTTAACCCTCTTTTGTACATTACACACACATAAACACAGTGGTGGATAATGAGGGTTTAACATACACACATTCATTACCAACAGTACAACACACTACACATCCATTAACACCCGTCCAAAACAAAACATTACTGGGCCCAGGGGGGCTGACTTTGTTATCTGTGAATATTAGTTATCCCCCACAGGGCTAGAATAAAGATTGTTGTAGGATCTGGTCACTTTCTAGTGGATTTGACGACATCTGCTCACATGGATTAAAATCCACGTGAGGTGTACTGCAACCGGAGGCCTTTTTTTTTTTTTTTTTTTTTTCCCCCACTGCTGTGTGGACCGCCAGCACACAGGGGGTACATTTCCCTTTGCATGCAGCAGTGTAAACTCCCTCCCCCTTATGGTTCCTTCAGGGCTGGTCTCATGGAAGGTACAGCCCCACTTGTAGCTCTTGTGGTAACGTGGACTTGGGCCCACAGCACTGGCTGTGGTATCAAAGCCTTCCCCCCAATCTCCCTGGCGGTCGGAGGCCCCCAGACTCCCTGGTCCAGTAAGCTGTGGTCCCATTTCCCTGGGATGTGCTTCGGTAGCCCAGGCATATAGGGCCAGCCCCTCCTTTATTTTAATTTGTTTTTTCACTGCGACCAGAGTGTACCAGGGGTCTGTGGGGCAGGAGGCCATTCTGCCCCGGGAGAACATCAACAACATCAACAACAACAACAACAAAGCATTACTCTATTAGTTTTACAAAAAATAAAAAATAAAATAATGTTGGCACAATGTATTTATTTAAACAAACAAAAAATGAAAATCATGTATCTATTATTATTTATATATTTATTATTGTATTTAATTATTACCTGGAGTGAATGGTCAAGCTGTTGTTGTTGTTGTTGTTGTAGTTGTAGTGTTAAATTTAAATCATATATTTATTATTATTTATATTTTTATTATTTATTATTGTATTTAATTATTACCTGGAGTGGGTGGTCAAGCTGTTATTGTTGTTGTTGTTGTAGTGTTAAATTTAAATCATATATTTATTATTATTTATATATTTATTATTATTTATGTATTTATTACTGTATTGTATTTAATTATTACCTGGAGTGGATGGTCAAGCTGTTGTTTTTGTAGTTGTAGTGTTAAATTTAAATCATATATTTATTATTTATTATTGTATTTAATTATTACCTGGAGTGGATGGTCAAGCTGTTGTTGTTGTTGTTGTTGTTGTTGTTGTTGTGTTACTTCGTGCACTGCATCAGAATTCTGTAGTATGTGCTGAATGTTGGCCTGAAATAAATAAATGATGTATAGTGTATAGTGTATAGATGTATAGTGATGTATAGTAAAAAATAATACAAACACTACAAAACTAAGTCCAGTGTTTGGGTTGAGACAGGGAAGAGAAAGGGAGAGAGGGAGAGAGAGAGAGGGAGAGAGGGAGAAAGGGAGAGAGAGAGAAAGGGAGAGAGAGAGAAAGGGAGGGAGGGGAAAGGGGAGGATGGAGAGAGAGAGAGAGAGAGAGAGAGGAGGAGGGAGGGGAAAGGGAAGGATGGAGAGGGAGAAAGGGAAAGAGAGAGAGAGAAAGGGAGAGAGAGAAGGAGGGAGGGGAAAGGGGAGGATGGAGAGGGAGAAAGGGAGAGAGGGAAAGGGAGAGAGGGAGAAAGGGAAGGATGGAGAGAGAGAAAGGGGGAGGGGAAAGGGGAGGATGGAGAGAGGGAGAGGAGGGAGGGGAAAGGGGAAGATGGAGAGAGAGAAGGAGGGAGGGGAAAGGGGAGGATGGAGAGAGAGAGAGGAGAGAGGAGGGAGAAAGGGGAGGATGGAGAGAGAGAAAGGGGGAGGGGAAAGGGAAGGATGGAGAGGGAGAAAGGGAAAGAGAGAGAGAAAGGGAAGGATGGAGAGAGAGAGAAGGAGGGAGGGGAAAGGGGAGGATGGAGAGAGGGAGAAAGGGAGAGAGAGAGAAGGAGGGAGGGGAAAGGGGAGGATGGAAAGAGAGAGAGAAGGAAGGAGGGGAAAGGGAAGGATGGAGAGAAAGAGAAAGGGAAGGATGGAGAGAGGGAGAAGGAGGAAGGGGAAAGGGGAGAGAGAAGGAGGGAGGGGAAGGATTAATAGAGAAAGGGAGGTAAGGAAGGGAGATACTCTTAAGGGGGTGCGGGAATAGGGGACAAGCTTGGGGGGTTGGGGTTAGGGGGGTGCGGGAATAAGGGGACAGGCTTGGGGTGATTAGAAAGCCTGTCCCCTATTCCCGCACCCCCCCCCCCAAGCCTGTCCCCCTATTCCCGCACCCCCCTAAACCCCCCTCCAATCCTGTCCCCCTACTGCCGCACACCCCATAACCCCCCCAAGCCTGTCCCCCTACTCCCACACACCCCAAAACCCCCTCAAGCCTGTCCCCCTACTCCCGCACCCCCCAAACCCCCCCAAGTCTGTCCCCCTACTCCCGCACCCCCTAAAACCCCCTCAAGCCTGTGCCCTACTCCTGCACCCCCCTAAACCCCACCCCAAGCCTGTCCCCCTACTCCCACACCCCCCCAAGCCTGTCCCCTACTCCCGCACCCCCCCAAGCCTGTCCCCCTACTCCCGCACCCCCCCCAAGCCTGTCCCCTATTCCCGCACCCCCCAAAACCCCCTCAAGCCTGTCCCCTACTCCTGCACCCCCCTAAACCCCACCCCAAGCCTGTCCCCCTACTCCCGCACCCCCCAAAACCACACCCCAAGCCTGTCCCCCTACTCCCGCACCCCCCCCCAAGCCTGTCCCCCTACTCCCGCACCCCCCAAAACCCCCTCAAGCCTGTCCCCCTACTCCCGCACCCCCCAAAACCCTCTCAAGCCTGTCCCCTACTCCTGCACCCCCCTAAACCCCACCCCAAGCCTGTCCCCCTACTCCCGCACCCCCCCCAAGCCTGTCCCCCTACTCCCGCACCCCCCCCCAAGCCTGTCCCCCTACTCCCGCACCCCCCCCCAAGCCTGTCCCCCTATTCCCGCACCCCCCAAAACCCCCCCAAGCCTGTCCCCTACTCCCACACCCCCCAAAACCTCCCCAAGCTTATCCCCCTATTCCTGCACCCCCCCAAGCCTGTCCCCTACTCCCGCACCCCCTTAAATAAAGTAATCTTACCAATATATTGTCATAGAAGTTGGTGCCTGGTGAGGGAACGCCAGTACAGCTGTTGTTGTTGTTGTTGGTCTGGTTATCTGGGTGAGATGTGGCAACACTTTCTCTCAACATCACACAATGTCCGGCTGCTTCTTGGCTCACACCTTCATTACCGACGTTTCTGAAATACAGTATTGCCATTTTTGTTTTATTCATGTTTCTGAAATACAGTGTTGCCATTTTTGTATTACTCATATAATATAGGGTTAACTTTTAAATTTAAGTGACGTTTCTGAAATACAGTATTGCCATTTTTGTTTTTACTCATATAACATAGGGTTAACTTCTTCATTATAGATGTTTCGGAAATACAGTATTGCCATTTTAAATCTATCTTACTCATATAATATAAGGTTAACTTCTTCATTTTATCGATGTTTCTGAAATACAGTATTGCCATTTTTGTATTACTCATATAACATAGGGTTAATTTTTTCATTTTATTCATGTTTCTGAAATACAGTATTGCCATTTTTAATCTTTCTTACTCGTATAATATAAGGTTAACTTCTTCATTTTATAGACGTTTCGGAAATACAGTATTGCCATTTTTGTTTTACTCTTATAACATAGGCTTAACCGGTAAATATTGAAAGAATTACCGTTATTGCGTACGGTTTTTCTACCTTCATTACCCACTTATTTAGACCATTCTAAGACTATTTTCTTCTATGGCATTTCCTCCGCAAATGCCTTAACTTCTTCATTTTATCGACGTTTCTGAAATACAGTATTGCCATTTTTGTATTACTCATTTAATATAAGGTTAATTTCTTCATTTTATCGACGTTTCTGAAATACAGTATTGCCATTTTTGTATTACTCATTTAATATAAGGTTAATTTCTTCATTTTATCGACGTTTCTGAAATACAGTATTGCGGTTTTAAATCTTTCTTACTCGTATAATTATAATTTTTGTTTTAATTTTGTTTAATTTAACCCTGTATTAAGGTGGTGCGGGAATAGGGGGACAGGCTTGGGGGGGGGGGTTAGGGGGGTGCAAGAGTAGGGGACAGGCTCCCGCACCCCCCTAAACCCCCCCAAGCCTGTCCCCCTATTCCCACACCCCCTTAATGATCTTATATTGAGGGACTACCGTACTGTACAAATGGATCTCTACTTCCTACCTTATACATACAATAATCTGTTTTCCTTAAGGGACCCTGTGATGTAGTCAGAAATTTGGAGGTTAGTGAGTCCTTCAAATATTGCCACGAAACACACACACCTATATGGAAGGAGCTTGTTTCGTGGCATGGTTAGGAGGAATCAGAAGCCACCAGGTCTCATACACGATCACAGGGTCCTTAATATATACACAGTACGGTACCGGATCTGTAGTCCAACCTGAGTGTGTGTGAAGGCGAACGATTTACACCACCAGCAGCACCACCACAGGACACAACATGGGAAGGCAGTAGTGATGGTGTTGATGGTGGTAGTGGTGGTTGATGCAGCGCTTGAAAATCCTCCTCCTCCTCCTGCTCTTGAGATGTTAATATGTTTGTTGGATTACTGTGGATGAGTATCTGACCTTCCTCCTCCTCCTCATCATTATTATTAGTATCATCATCTGGTGTTTGGGTTGGTTCTTGATGGTCCTGTGTTGTTTGTCTGTTTAGTGTTTGTCTGTTGTTATTGTGTCTTGTATCATAGTTTTGTGTTGTTTGTCTGTTGTTGTTGTTGTTATTGTGTCTTGTATCATACACCTGTGTTGTTTGTTTGTTTAGTGTCTGTCTGTTGTTGTTGTTATTGTGTCTTGTATCATTGTTAATACATCTGGTCCTAATACCCTTGTGTTGTGCTGTGAGAGGAGGTGAGTGTGGTGTGCTATTGTTGTCATCATCATTCCTTATTGAAGCCACCAGTTCTGACCAGGATATATCTGTGTTGACACCAATGGATCGGGTTTCCAACAGCTCCGAGGGAACGGTTTGTGCCGACACATCTTTCTGTACACCTTTATTATTATTATTATTATTATTACCACCAAGTGTTGATCTAGCATACAGTACTTTGTGTGTCTGTTCCCTCTCAGGTGTTGTTGTCGCCACATCACCTTCCCTTTGCCGTTCCATAAGCATCTCAATAGTCTTGGATAACGTTTTTATCTGGTGGTTATTATCTTCTATGAGTTGATACATAAAGTGATCTGATGAAGTGGTTGTGTTTTCAGCCTCAACACACGGGGACTCAGGGTTTGGTAATACTCTCTTGTCTGGGAAATTTGGTCTGATGTTTTGTGTACCCGGTGTAGTTGTTGTTTGGTTTGACTGTGATGAAGGGATGGAAGTTTGTGGATATGTTATTCCCCCAGTATTTACATTCATCTCTTGTACACCACCATCAATGTTATTAGTTTGTCTTGGTGGCACTGGAGCTGCTAATGAAGAAGATGATGTCTTTATATTTTCCTTACTAAATCTATTTGAATTCATATGGCATTCGTTTCTCTGGCCCATGCCCGTCTCAGAAGCCATGGCTGGAATAGATCTTACTGTACGAGCCGTAGATATTGACGTCAGTGTTGGTGGGGTATGTTGTTGTTGTTGTTGTTGGTTGGTTACTTGGTGGGAAGGGACGGTATTCTCAACAGCCCTCATCATTTGGGGAGAAAATAAATGATCTGGCGACGACTGATAATTCAAGTGTTGCTGAGTGGAGGTGACTCGTTTGGCTACACGATGATGATGATGATGATGGATGTTGTTTTGAAATGGTGTTGTTTTTGTTATGTGTGGAGTTGTTGTTGTTGTTGTTGAAGTTGTATCCATCACTACTGAAGGTTTACTAGTACAGTGTTTTGGTGAGGGACTGTATGCTAGAGGATTATAGCACTTGTCCCTTGGCATATCATATCTAACCCTATTCAATGACATATTTGGGACGGATCCTGGTGAGACTGTGGCAGGAGGAGAGGGTCTGTGTCCTGACGAGTTGCTACCTTTTTGTTCTCTGATTATTTTATGCACATTTTCAATCAACTGAATTCCATCCCTTCTTTGATTACTCTGCAACGTGTGAGGTAATCGAGTTTCCAGCCTTCTTTGATCACTTTGCAAGGGGTGAGGTAATTGAGTTTCCTGCCTTCTCTGACCACTTTGCAAGGGGTGAGATAACTGAATTTCTTCCCTTTTTCTTTGACTACTTTGCAAGGTGTGAGGCAACGTGTGTGTGTGAACCTTATGTGTATGTGTATGTGTTGTTGTTGTTGGTGTGTGCCAGGAGTAACTGTTATCATAACCACTCAGCAGTAATGACACTTCAGGAACAACTGGCTTGGCTTGACCCATCTGAAAAGACAACGTTACATGAGAATCAAGAGAATCAAACTTCACGGTATACAAATTAAAAAATTGCTGTTACCCGATGACAAAATTTACCAAGAAGAATGACCCAAGTTTCCAAATGAATATTAAAAATAATTCAAATGGTACAAATTAATTATTATAACAAGCATCCTACATATATCTATTGTTATTATTATTAATATAATTATTATTATTATCATTATTATTATTATCATTATCGTTATTATTATTATCATCGTTATTATCAATATCGTTATTATTATCGTTATTATTATTATCATTATCATCATTATCATCATTATTATCATTATCATTATCGTTATTATTATTATTATCATTATCGTTATTATTATTATTATCATTATTGTTATTATTATTACTATTACCTCTTGAAGTGTTGGTTTGGGTGGAGGAGCCAGTCTTGGGCAGGCATCATCCTCCATAATTCACTTCACTCTCTACCAAACTTCTGAAACAAAAAACGGGATACAAAGGTGAATCTATTAACTAACATTTTGCTGTTCAGTGCTGGGAATTATTCAGTATCGTACTTATTTTGAAACTGGAAATTCTGAAAACAAGAAGGACATGGAGGTATTGGAAGCAGCTCAAAGACAAAACATAATTTAACATAGTTGTAAAGAGTATTTGACTGTTATTTGGTTTTGAATAACAGTCACTATTTAAATCGGGGCAATCTACCAGGACATAACCGGGACAAACACTTTATGATAGTTTACACCGGTTATATCCCGGTAGTTTGCCCAGGTTAGGCCCCGGTAGTTTGCCCAGGTTAGGTCCCGGTAGTTTGCCCAGGTTAGGTCCCGGTAGTGTGCCCAGGTTAGGTCCCGGTAGTGTGCCCAGGTTAGGTCCCGGTAGTTTACCCAGGTTAGGTCCCGGTAGTTTGCCCAGGTTAGGTCCCGGTAGTTTACCCAGGTTAGGTCCCGGTAGTTTGCCCAGGTTAGGTCCCGGTAGTGTGCCCAGGTTAGGTCCTGGTAGTGTGCCCAGGTTAGGTCCCGGTAGTTTACCCAGGTTAGGTTAGGTTAGGCCAGACTAATTTCCAAATTATGTTTGTATAACGGGGCATATCTCGGAAACGGGGCATCTCTGAGAGAAACACCGGTAAATATTGAATGAATTACCGTTATTGCGTACGGTTTTTCTACCTTCATTACCCACTATTTTAGACCATTCTAAGACTATTTTCTTCTATGGCATTTTCTCCGCAAATGCCCCATTTCCAAGATAGGGCATATTTAAATGGGGCATTTTGAAATTAGTCTGACCTTACCTGACCTGACCTAACCTAACCTAGACCGCATCAGACTACCGGGACCTAACCTGGGCAAACTACCGGGACCTAACCTGGGCAAACTACCGGGAAATAACCGTGGTAAAGTACAATAAATGACCGGGCCAAAGTACTGGGACCCAGCCGGATCTGGCAACACTGCTGCAAAACGGTAATTCTTTCAATAAATACCAAATATAGTGAATAAAGTAATTGTGTAAATTTACCTTTACTTTACACACATTCATTACAAACACAACACACATCCATTACAAAACAAACCATTACTATATATGTTACTATTATGTATGTGTGTGTAATGTAATGCACGTCAGTCCACATTACATTGAACGGTAAATAAATATTGAAAGAATTACCGTTATTGCATACGTTTTTTTTTTATACTTTCATTACCCACTTATTTATTTAGTACCCATTATTTTACATTACATACCTTAAATTTCAGAGCTTCTATGGTCATTAATTATTCCACACGTGATCTTCTACTTTTTCTGAAGCATAAATATATAAATAAACACCTTCAAACTCAACAATTACACCCATAAAGACAAAAATACTAATAAGGATGTTTATGAAGGCGTTATTATTATATGTCCCGCCATGACGAAATCAAAATGTAAACAATGTCACGTGACGTCCAGTGTTGCCACCTCCACACACCCTCACTCTCAGTCACAGGAATTATCGTACACCTTCTTCAAAGTTATCGTGCTTAAACAATAAACGCATTTTTTTTTTTTTTTTTTTTTTTTTTAGAACAGATATGATATAATTAAGGGGGTGCGGGAATAGGGGGACAGGCTTGAGGGGGGTTTAGTTGGGTGCGCCAGTGTTGCCACCTCCACACACCCTCACTCTCAGTCACAGGAATTATCGTACACCTTCTTCAAAGTTATCGTGCTTAAATAATAAACGCATTTTTTTTTTTTTTTTTTAGAACAGATATGATATACTTAAGGGGGTGCGGGAATAGGGGGACACGCTTGGGGGGGGGGCTTTAGTTGGGTGCGGGAGTAGGGGGACAGGCTTGGGTGGGGGGGGGGGGTTAGTGAGGTGCGGTGAATAGGGGGGCAGGCTTGGGGGGGGGGAGGTTTAGTTGGGTGCGAGAGTGGGGGGACAGGCTTGGGGGGGGGAGGGGGTTAGTGAGGTGCGGGAATAGGGGAACACAGGCTTTCTACCCACCCCAAGCCTGTCCCCCTATTCACGCACCCCCTTCAGTCCCCCTCCAAGCCTGTCCCCCTACTCCCGCACCCCCTTAATCGGGATGGGTTGCTGTGTATGTAAAACCCCTATTTTTATATGTATTGTTATTTAGAATATTTACGGGTATTAGAATAGGCTTTTAGTGTAAGATTGTAGGGAGTAGCCAGGCTGAGATTATCACTGACGAATAATCTCGGTGGTGGGCTTCTTCAAAAAATACTAATATGAGAAAAAGTACGAATAATGTTTATAGTTAGAGGTTATAGATGAATAATAGAAATAATGATTATAGTTAGGTAAATAGGTGAAATAGAGGAATAATTGAAACTTAGGTAGATTGATAGGGATAGAGAAATACGTGGTGGTGATTAAGAGGTGAATGTAAAATAATTAATTGAATACAGGGAATAACCTGCATTTATAATTATAATGTATAATTACGAAACTAACATTCCTATGCTGTTACCTGCAATTTAATTGTAACTTACTTAGAAAATTAATTAGATTATTTAGGGTCTAAAGTCGGGACAGTACATTTTCTTGTTGGCGGAACAATACATGCCTTGAATATGTAAATTATAGTAATATAAAACTTTAAACAAGGAAGAAGGCAATGTATTTGAGCACAATAATATGTGTAAATCATGTTATGTAACTATATACACCAGTAAGGGTGGAACTGATAGAAGTGCCAGAAAATGAAATACGTTTGGTCACTACTTTGCTTAAAGGAGAAGTGAAGAGGGAGTAGCCTTCAGTATTTCCTACTCATTTCTCGTCTACTGGGGTGACAGGTAAGAGCTCAAACTCGCTCTCATCATATATATTGTATTGTGAATATAGTGAGTGGTGAATCAATTAGTCCAGTGATGGAATTTAAATAACTAAAGAATATTGTGTGTTCACATTCAGACATAGTAAGTAATGTATGTTTTTTTTCTCATGGTGATTTCCCGTCTGCTGGGGTGACAGCCATTATTAGCGATCTCCCTTGGTGTATATAGTGACCCACGTGGTACAAAGAAAATTACGAACATTTGCTGGCAATTTTATATTTTCATAATTGTAATATTGAGATTAGGATGTGATTTCTTTTTATTGTATTAGCTATATTTCGGCCTTGTGGTGAAAAATTTATTATTAGGAATTATTTGGGATATTGTGGGAGGGGGGACACTTCATGTAATATTTTTTTTTATATGTACTTGTCACTAGCGAGACACGGAATTGTTCCTGTCCTAGTAGACAGAAAAGGGAGTAGGAACTGTATTAAGGGAGGGGGGATATTTTATAGTAATAATTGTTTTCTTTGGATTTATGTGTTAGCTCTGTCAACCGGCGAGACACGGAATTGTTCCTTTCCTAGTTGCCAGAACAGAGTAGGAGATATTAACAAGGGAGGGGGAAATATAAATTATTATTGTATTATTTAAATGTACTCGTGCCATACTTTTATAAAATAAACGGGTTTATAATTAGTTGAGTATTTCCGTCACCGATATAACAAATAGACTGTGTTCCTATATAGATGTTAGTTCTCAATTCACAACACTAATCGTACCCCCGTTATAATTGTAGTCTGGGTTGCTTACTCACGCACCTAAGTAAGCTAACTCTACGCTACCCTTCCGGTGTGTGATCACTTGGTTCCTCTGATCGACTTTGGTCTGGTGGTGGCAGCGTTTACCCAGTACTGGAGAGGAGCTGGACTTGTCCTTTGTATGATTTATTTTTGGTATTCGCAAGGCAAGTCCTGTTCCCCATCGGTATCTTCTTTTTTTTTCCAGACCGGGTTGATCCAGCTATAGGATATAGTAGCATACACTGGTGGCTTTTTTTGTTAAAGGCAGTGGGTTTTTGTGTTCCTCCCAGAGTAAAGTAAAAATAGTAATATTAAAGTAAGGGGACAAAAATCGCGCTTTTACATGTAGGGAGTCTGTAGGTGTCCGGTGTGCGTCCGTCCATAGGAATAGTGATGTGGTGGTGAGTAGGTTTGGTGGCATGTCTGTAGGTTTGGCGTGTCGGTGTTGGGCATTGCCGCTTTCAACGTTGGCAGGCTAGGTCAAAGGAAGGTAATATATTCCTTGACCTTGCTAGCACGAAGGTCAGGTTGGTGGTGTCGAGCCCAGGAGACGTGACCTGCTGGCCCGGGAGGCGGAGGTCCTCGCTGTACACCCGAGGTAAATAAATGTGAAGCTATATTTACCTTGTGTACACCAGTTGGGTTGGGGAGTATATATAAGTGACATTGGTCCTGATGGTGAGGAGGATCAGTGGCAGTGCGTCGGCCCATTGGTACAGTTGCAGGGCCATGAAGGGGTCCTTAATTAAGCAGTCTGTGAAGGCGCTCCACCATCCCGTTGCTTTGTGGGTGGACGGACAGGACAGTGACCATCAAAGTCGCCGGCCGGCCCTACGTCACGTCATGGTAGAAGCAAGACCACACGGCAACCCGACCACCACTACTACCTACACCCAACACACACCACCACCACTACTATAACCTACACCCAACACACACAGCTACACACCACCACCACCACTACACACCACCACCACTACTACCTACACCCAACATACACCACCAACACTACTACCTACACCCAACACACACCACCACCACCACTATAACCCACATCCACTACACACCAAACTACGCCACCACAGCACACACACGTTCAACCACAAACCACACAACACGCCTCCACACCACCAACCCAACCCTCTATCCTTCCTCTTCCCTACAACAACAACCCCTACCACAGCCCACCCCTTATTACCCTGCCATAATAATACAACAATAATATAGTAGGTGGTGTTGAGTTGACGATGGTGTGGTGGTGGTACTGATACGATGATTCTAGCTGTAGTGTGTCTATGGAGTCATCGTATCAGTACCATGCACCACACCATCGTACCAACACCATCAAATACATCAATTCTTGCATACGAGCCTTAAGGGGGTGCGGAAATAGGGGTACAGGCTGGGGGGGGGGGTTTGGGGGGTACGGGAATAGGGGGACAGGCTTGGGGTGGGTAGAAAGCCTGTCCCCTATTCCTACCCCCCGCCTAACCCCCCACCCACCCCAAGCCTGTCCCCTACTCCCGCACCCCCCCCCAAGCCTGTCCCCCTACTCCCGCAACCCCCAAACCCCCCCAAGCCTGTCCCCCTACTCCCGCACTCTCAACCCCCCCCCAAGCCTGTCCCCCTATTCCCGCACCCCCTTAAGGACCCTGTGATCGTGTATGAAAATTGGAGGCTTCTGATTCCACCTGACCATGACACGAAACAAGCTCCTTCCTTATATGTGTGTGTTTCGTGGCAATATTTGAAGGTCTCATTTATCTCCAGTTTCCGGACGACATCACAGGGTCCCTTAAGGTGGTAGTTCTTTTTTGGTACATTGGAGTGCCTTGATTCCTCCAAAGTATGCTAGGAAACAGGACCAGATGAACAAAAATAATGGTGTTCTGTTGCTTGGAATAGTTTGGAGGATTCAGTTGCTCCAGATTTACCAACACCGAACCTCCACCTTAACTTGTTCCAACTAAAGGCAGAACGGAAACTCGAGGCGAAATCCACAAAGTATCCCAGATTTAGGAAGCAAGGAGGAAACATAAATAAACACATGATGGACAGCTGACTGGTGAATGTTTGTATATTTAGAGTCACACGTGCACCTTACATTACTTAATTATTAAATCACATCAATGTACAGCCACAATCAAATATCCACCGACACTTTCCTTCCATCGTAGTAAATATCTTGGTAATAAAGAACAACACGTGTATGATTTTACAGCACCTAATAATAATAATAATAATAATAATAATAATAATAATAATAATAATGATAATATCCACCAACACTTTCCTTCCATCGTAGTAAATATCTTAGTAATAAAGAACAACACGTGTATGATTTTACAGCACCTAATAATAATAATAATAATATCCACCAACACTTTCCTTCCATCGTAGTAAATATCTTGGTAATAAAGAACAACACGTGTATGATTTTGCAGCACCTAATAATAATAATAATAATAATATCCGCCAACACTTTCCTTCCATCGTAGTAAATATATTGGTAATAAAGAACACGTGTATGATTTTGCAGCACCTCATAATAATAATTATTGAGGGGGTTGAGTTGACGTAAGGTGTTGTTGTATGATTATATTTTGATATGATACTGATTTATTTGTACCATGGAAGGAAAGTGTTGGTGGATATTTGATTGTGACTGTACATAGAGCCATAATATGAATCCACAGGTGTGCTTGGAATACCTAGAGACAGTAAATAAATGCACAATAAATATTCAGGTGTGCTTGGAATACCTAGAGACAGAGTAAATAAATGCACAGGGTAATATCATTAGTAAGCTGTTTTGTGCCAATAAATCAATCAAACTAATATGGGTACCTTCACATTATGATATATCTATGGCAATGAAGAGTCTGATATACTAGCCGGGTCGTATATTATCCAAGTCTGGTGGGCTACCTCTTACTGCTGGGCCAAAATCACAGTGGTTGGAAGGAGAATAACGTTTGGGTTATAACGATAAAACCAACCATGGGATAATCTTTGAACTAGTTTCATTCTCTTTCCCAGCTTATTTTACCTATTATGAACATTACCTAACCTGACCTAACCTGACCTAATCTAACCTAAACTGGACCTAACCTTAACCTAACCTTAACCTAACCTAACCTAACCTAACCTAAACTGGACCTAACCTTAACCTAACCTTAACCTAACCTAACCTAAACTGGACCTAACCTTAACCTAACCAAATCAAGCACTCTGACATATACCCCTCCAGACTTGACTTGGATAATATGCAGCCGGGTCAACTGTTGATCTGGGCCTTACGGATCTCAGGTGTTTTGTTTCCCTCATTAAATAAGTCTCTAATTCATCTCCCGTGGCAAAGGCAGTGGACCAGCAGATTAAACATCAGAAACAAAGTACAAAAAAAAAAGTTATCTCGAACCATATGTCAATAGAAATTTTCCCCCTAATTGCCAATCATGCAATTCAATTATGTCGATAAATCATTTATTAATTTTCTGCAACAAATTTGAAAATCAAAAGTAAAATTAAAAAATATTTTCAACTTAAAAATATTGCTCTAACCATCGACAATTTACTGGCAGATGATAAGAATATTATAAACAAACTAATGAGTTTTCTGAGGGAGACAAAACTTTATGACCTTATATATAGATTGACTAGCGGAGGTACAGTCATGGTCAAAAGTCCTGCAACCTGGTGAATAAAAGCGAGCGATTTGAGTGAATCTTGTGAACCAATATTGCAGAGACCAACATTAATAGTTTTGGATCATTTTTCGAAGCCATCTCATTGGAAGGTGTTGCAGGACTATTGACCG